>PVKM010024772.1:0-20305 GCA_004027735.1 Carollia perspicillata
AACTAATGCACGTTCTGGCTTAGCAGTTGTCCAGCAACATCTTATTCCTCCTCAACCCCCTGCATGGTCACCTCTTGGAGCTTCCTGTCCCCTAGAAGTGTTCCAACCCATTCTCTCAAGCTTCAGCACCATACAGCTGTTCGCGGGATGCTACACACCGCACACTCGGCAGGTCCAATCTCTCTCTCTCTGTTCCTCTTCTCACCCCGCCTTCCCTCCCTTCCCTTCCTTTCCTTCTATGTTCCCTATCTTTGGAGAGCAGCAGAATACATTCGCATTGCTGCATCAGAAATCTGGAGTCATCTCAGATAATTTGGGTCTACGATTTCTCCAGTTTCTGACACTGCTGATCCATCCTGGAGCTGTGCGCTTCAACCATGCCGACCTTGAGTTCCTTGAAGGTGGCCTGAAGGCTTCTTTCCTGAAGACCTTCCTCATGTGCAGCTCTTTCTATGTGGATTAATACCTCCACTGCCACCAACTCCCACTTTCATATCTGATTAGCCAGCTCGTATGGAAACCTCTCAAAATGCAACGACACACTCACACACACTTGGGCCAGGTGCTCCCCAAGCACCTTGCACTTCAATTATCAGCAAAAACCACACTTGACTGTATGTCTGTATTCCCATCTCCAGAGACTGTAAATTCTTCAGGGATGGGGGCAGTTCAATTAATATTCTTTGGGCCAGAGCTACGGACTAGCTATAGTTGCTTGAAATCCTACTTGTACTAAGGAAGGAAACCAGCCAGAAATACTACTGGAGTCTGAAAATAATAGGCCGGGTAACAAAATATTCATAACCTGAGTGCTACTGACTAAGCAATCAGATGTTAGAAGTTACTATCTGAAGTATGACCATGGCTTAATTCTACCAGAGGCCAGTAGTTTTTCCAAGTCACTAATTAGTATAATGCTTGATGAAGACACTTATGTGTAGATTACCCCAAAATTGCACAGTAAAAAGAGCACAAGCTTTGCAGACAGGAAGACTGACTTGAATTTCTGCTCCAGCCCTGCCAGCTGGGTAACCCTGAACACGGTACTTAGTCTCTGTGAGTGTCAGTTCTGAAAGATGAAGATAACGCCTTCCTCACAGAGCTGTTATGAAGGTCAAAGGGCATAACACGCAGCAAGGGATAAACATATGACATATGCCTTTCTTCCCATTTCCTACTTCTCTTTTCCTGATAAGTCAGTTTTCCACTTGGCTGGAGGAGCCCAGGGCCTGGGTACTTTACGGGATAATAGTATAATAGCAGCTTCCCTGAGGGCTTTTCAGGAGCTTCTTACAGAAGACTGAGGGCTCCACTACTGTGTGAAAACATCCTGTATGGCAAACAGGCCGACATGCCAACAAAGGAAAGGAACATCAGCTTGGAACTCTGAATCTGCCTCAAATGACAACTGTGGCTCCAGTCACAAAATCAAAGCCACTAATGGGAGGTCCTAGTAATTAGTTACCACAAGGATAAGGTAGAACGAGACAGAATTTAAAATTTTCATCTGGTATTCCTGGTAAGCTATTTCCCTTGCTTCCATGCCAAAGGTTTACAAAGGAAGGGGAGGCTGCCCTGACTGGTGTGGCTCAGTGGGCTGGGTGTCATTCTCCAAACTGAAAGGTCACCAGTTTGATTCCCTGTCAGGGCACATGCCAGGGTTGCAGACCAGGCCCCCAGTTAGGGGCATGCAAGAGACAACCAATCGATGTTTTTCTTGTACACAACGTTTCTTTCCCTCTCTCTAAAACAAAATCTTTAAAAAAAAAAAAAAGACAGGGAGTTTGGAGTTTGCTTACTGACACTTGAGCTGACAAGCACCCAAATTTCCTGCATCCGAGCACACACATCCGATATGCAGAGGAAGGAGCCCTACACCACAGCCAAATCCCAACCAACCTCAAATGTGGACACAACAATAGCACACTGCTAGTGGCTGGAGATCAGGGTTGGGTGCATGGCCAGGAAGCTTAACCAGTAACAGAAGCTTAAAACAGAAGCAAAAAAAAAAAAAAAGAGAGAGAGAGAGAGAGAGAGAGAGAAGTTCCTGCCCCAATAATGGGTCTTATTCACTACAGCCAGCAATAGAGAAGAGAAGCAAACCCGTTTCTCTCTGACAAAGAACTACATACGGATCCATAAACCTTCAGATCTCAGAAAACCACCCACACAGACACCTCTCTCACCTCTGCAACTGATCTTGCTGTGTCAGTGGCCCCACGACATGGGAAAAAGTTCCTACCTAATCCAATTGGTTAAAATTCTTGATGATGCACATAGATTCTACTCCTCCCTTATTTCCAGGGCCAGCAGAGGAAATTTTTAAAAACGCAGACACATAACAGGGACCTCCTTCATTTCTAAGACAAGTATTGGTTAGGCAGTAAAACTTTCCTTCTGTAAAATCGACAGGAAAAGGATTGAGTTTTATGCCTTTAACAGGCTAATATATTAACCACATTTCCCAGGAAGAGACTGTGTAGCTATACGAGAGAAAAAAGCCTACACTTGCTATTAAAAACAAAAGCAAACCAAAAAGAAGTATCAACAGTCAAAATCCTAAAATGCCCTGCTTTGCTCTTCTGTTTGGTGGTGAGGAAGGGACACCACTGGGACTCAGACTTGTACTTTGTGTTTTATTTTAAAATCATCAAGTTTTTCTTTCTACATTTCCTCCTTCACAGACTGTAAAGACATTCGCCACTATCTCCTTGTTATGGTCAATACAGGCAGGTTTTTTTAAAAAACAGCAGCAGCTGGGAAATGAGGCAACCTGCCTGAGGACACATAGTTAAAAGCAGCGACCAGCAAACATTCCCTGGCTGGTTCCTGAACAGCTCATGCTCCAGAGAGAGTCCTCCACCGCATCCAGTCTTCGTGCAGAATATCCAAGGCAGCGGGAGCAACGACAGCTCCAGGAAGTCAAGACTCGGATCTTTCCTAAACCAGGCCCAGACTACCACATGCGTCTTGATCAAGCAGAGCTTCTGGGGCTCAGTCCTACCCAGGGCTACTGGGAAAGCGTCACTATTGAGTGATAAAGAAAAAAAACCAGGGTTGTGAGATGGGAGGCTGGGTGAGGGATCTAGGACAAGACAACACAGGCCCTGGGATTCAATGACTTTGCCCCTAACTAAAAACGTGCTCCTGATGGCACAGGTAAACACGGCTCGCCTCTTCGCACAACCACATCAGAATTACGACTAAAATATAGGACCGCCGTCACTCAGAACTGTCAGAAAGTGAGTCGAATGGGAATCTGACAACTACAGAATTAAAGCAGCCACATCCACCCAGACTAGTAGGAGGGGTGAAGATGTGGAGGAGACTGGTCCCACATCCATGGGTGTAGGTAAAAATTCAGGAGAGATATCTTGGGAGCAAAGAGTCCTAGCTTCACACCAGGCTTCGCAGCCCAGGGTTCCAGTGCCAGGAAGATAAGTCCCCATAACTTCTGACTGCAAAAACCAGCTGGGATTTAGTAGGTGGAAGAAATTTCTGGAATCCCAAGAAATTCCCCTTAGAGAATCCACATACGGACTTACTCAGACTCACTCCCTCTGAGCTCCAGCACCAGCGTAAGGGCTTGAAAGGCACCAGTGGCGTACAGGGAGGAAATGAGGTGTTTGGCATCAAGGTAGGAGCTGGGCGACACCTTTCTCCCAGACAGAAAGGTGCACAGAGGCCACTGTCCCTTTTCTAGCCCTTCACCCACAGAGCCACAGAGCTGGGAGACAGGCGCCATATCTGACACTCCATCAACCTGACTAACACTGTCTCACAATGGAGATCCCCAGAGAATCTGTCCCACCCACTCGGTTGACCACGACACCATGACTTTCCCCAGATGAATGGCTGGTCTTGGCTCAGGCTTCACAACTTCCTAAATCCTCTCAAACAAGCAACAGCCAGCCTCAGTGACACCTTAGCCCCCATACCTCTTGCTAAGTGGCCCTGGGCCCACCACTAGCAGCAGCCTGCCTAGAATCACAACTCGGTTTCCCCTAGGAATCTCCAAGTCCAACATAAGTATCAATCATCTCAGATTGCTTTATAGCCCAGGCAGGGTGGCCCTGGGGAAAACACAGGTGGGGGAATGACCTTGGCCTCCACCACCCAGGAAACCAAAAAGCCTGCTCACCCAGTGGAAAGCCACAGACCACATTGGAGCACCACCAACCTGTCTTGCACAGCTGATCCTCCACAGAGACTGGAGGTTGGTGGTCAGTGGTCACAGCCAGTCCTTGCACCTGACTGGCCCGGATAAATCCCATTGACCTGCCAAGAGCAATCGGGCTCAACTACAAGAGGAGAGTGTACTCAGCCCACATGCAGGGCTCACCTTCAGACCCAGCCAGGTGATAGGGGAGGCTGTGCCACTGAACCTGACAGGACACCTACTACATTAGGCCATGCTACCAAGACAGAGAGTCATAGCGGCTCTACCTAATTCATAGAAACAAACAGAGAGAAGAAGACAAAACAAAGTTACATGACCCAAATGAAAGAACAGACCAAAACTCCAGAGAGAAAACTAAACAAAATGGAGATAAGCAATCTCTCAGATGCGGAGTTCAAAACACTAGTTATAAGGATGCTCCAGGAACTTAGTGAGGACCTCAACAGCACAAAAAAGATCCAGTCAGAAATGAAGAATACACTAACTGAAATACAGAACAGTTTACAGGGAGAACAATGGTAGAGTTGCTGAAACCAAGAATCAAACCAGTGATTTAGAACATAAGAAAGCAAAAAACAACCAATCGAACAACAAGAAGAAAAGAGAATCCAGAAAAAACGAGGACAGTGTAAGCAGCCTCCGTGACAACTTCACACATCTGCATCATAGGGGTGTCAGAAGGAGAAGGAAAAAGCAAAAAATTGGAAATCTATTTGAAAAATAATGAAAAAAACTTCCCTAATTTGGTGAAGGAATAGACATGCAAGTCCAGGAAGCACAGACAATCCTAAGCAAGATGGATGCCAAGAGGCCCTCTCCAAGACACATCATAACTAAAAGGCCAAAGGTTAAAGATAAAGAGAGAATCTTAAAAGCAGCAAGAGAAAAGCAGTTTGGTACCTACGGGGGAATTCCCATAAGACTGTCAGCTGACTTCTCAGAGGAAACTTTGCAGGCGCAAAGGGACTGGCAAGACATATTCAAAGTCATGAAAAGCAGGGACCTACAGCCAAGACTGCTCTACCTGGCAAAGATACTTAGAACCTAAGGGCAGATACAGAGCTTCCCAGACAAGAAAAAAGCTAAAAGAGTTCATCATCACCAAATCATTATTATACGAAATGTTAAAGGGACTTATTTAAGGAAAGATCAAAACTATGAACAATAAAATTGCAATAAATGCATATCTATAAGCAATTGAATCTAAAAAACAAACAAAGTAAATGAGCAGAACAGAGACTGAATCATGGATACAGAGAGGGTTATGATAGTTGCCAGATGGGAGGGGATGTGGGGGAATAGGTGAAGAGGTGAGGGGGTTAAGAAGTACAAATAGTTACAGAATGGCCATGGGAATATAAGAACGGTGTAGGAAAGAGGATAGCCGAAGAACTTACACACATGACCCATGGACATGAACAATGGTGGGGGGATTGCCTGAGGGAGTAGGGGGTGCTGTGTAGAGGTTGGAAAAGGGGGAAAATTGGGACAACTGTAATAGCATAATCAATAATACATAATAAAAAATAACATAAAAACTAGCTCCTGCTACCTATAGCCTTTCTAAATCTTATGATTTCTCCTCCTTATGTGTCCCTCCATTTTCCTTCACTAGAAAAATAATTCTACAAAATCCTCTTTGCTTTTAAAACAACAAACTTAATGGCAGTCACGTCTTCTGCAAGAATACGCCTTGTCCTTGTCATGGGAAAGGCTAGAGTGTACACAGCCCCTGGTCCAATTAGAGTGGAGAGAACAAATGATCTTTATCACTCTCTCTCCCCAGCCCAGCTGCCTGACCTCACCTGTTTATTTCCTACACTCTCCAGATGCTTCCCAACGTGTCTCCAGCTCCATGATGAGGTAAAACCAACTTGAGCTGGGACTATGGCACAATGTGATCCTCCTTCCCTTGGAATCACAGGCTAATATTCCAAGTCTGAAAGTTGAAATGAAAGGCAATCACTTCTAAATAAAACCTGCAAATCATATCCTTTTTGATCTTAGAAATAAAAACCATGAGGCTTTCTTACAAACTTTTATACAAAGCAGCCCTTTTAAGTCAATATATCCAATAAATAATTCAGTATCTACTGTGTTCCAGCCACAGTTATAGAAAGAATGACCAGAGGAGGTATTTTAGGAGACTCACACTGTAACAAACTATGCCACATATTAACTTAGTCACTTGTATGATAGCTGGGAACAAGCAAATCAAATACTGAAAATGGCTGCAGATGTATCCAAATACTCATACAACAATCTTCCTTCCATTCTACAATAAAAGAACTAGGGAAATGTATAGGGATTATTCTATTCAGGGACAACAGTATCCTAAGTGACTCACAGGAATTTGCACGTGAACTTCAGAACAGGATGGAAACTGTGTAATTGCTTGAATCAACTAGTTTCAGGAAAGGCAAGAAAGACTGCTGTCAAATGACATAATCAGATTTAGCCATTGAACCTGAAAAATTCGGGCTTCATCAGCTCCATCAATCACCAGAAAAAAGTACTGGGTTGGCCAAAAAGTCCACACTTTTTTCCTGTAAAATAAAACACATATTTTTCAATAACTGTATTGATGTAGATATTGTGGGCGTGCCAGCTGTCTCCCATATGGTATAACGCTGATTGTTTCCCATGTCTCGATTTGATTGCTATTGACTTCGACTGGTCTACCCAACCACCAAGTATCGTCCCGCAAGAAATCTCCAGCACGAAACTGCGCAAACCACTTCTGACACGTTTGATCAGTCACAGGACCTTCTCCATACACTGCACAGATCTTTTTGTGTGTGTGTTTCAGTTGCATTTTTACTTTTTTAAAAAATATTTTATTTATTTATTTTTAGAGGGGAAAGGAGGGAGAATGCGAGGGAAAGAAACATCAATCTGTGAAGAGAAACACGGATCAGTTGCCTCTCACATGCCCCCACCTGGGGACCAGGTCCACGATCCAGGCATCTGCTCTGACTGGGAATCGAACTGGCAACCTTTTGGCTCTCAGGCCACCACTCAATCTACTGAGCCACACCAGTCACAGCATGTTTTTATCTTTCTTGAAATAACACAGCATAATATGCTGAAAATAATGTGTATTTTTTCCATCTTCAGTAATAAAATGGCTACACAAAAATTCACCAATTTTCATGTTTTTTTAAAATGCATACTGATATGACAGCTGTAACAATGCAATCTAACAAAATATTTTGAATGAAGTTAAAGACCATTAAGCACTACTACAGCCATCTAACGACAAACAAACAAAAAAAATGAACTTTTTGGCTAACCCAATATTTGGCAACATTAGATGGGTGTTATTCCAAACAATCAGATGGCTTAATAATCAAAACACAGACCTAGGTCATTCAATATCTAGCACCTAAAATAACTCCATTTAACATGTTTAACAACATGTAACACACACTTTCCAGGCAACAGAAACACCTCTTACTGACCAAGGCAGGTATCGAATCCTAAATATCTCCACAGACCATTTAGCAATTACAGGGACTGTGGCTACCTTGAAGGTGAATTCGGAATTGAATGGAAACTCAGTACTAGACCTGTTTTTCAGAAAAGGAAGTAAGAATCCCACTGAATTCTAGCTTCAGATCAAAACGTGAAGTTGTGCTATATTAAAGAAAAACACTGGCCCGATGCCTACAGGAAGTTGTTTGAAGGAACAGGACAAAAGCAGTTACGTAAGATTTCACTTGCATACATTGTTTTCTTTACTAAAATCAGCCCTACAGAGAAACAGACCCTAGTCTGGGTCTGGTTGATGCTGCTTCCCCTCTATCAATTCACCTTTTTTTTCTCCTCAGAAATTGGATTACAGCTGAAATCATCTGAAAGCCTCCAAAAAAAAAAAAGTTCCAATGGGAAGTCTCCATGGGAAGAACAACAGAGAAAGAAGTTACTTGTATGTCTTCGGTAATGTTCATCCAAACCAATTTTCACTATCTCTCAGTGGATAAGAACCCCTCAACTAATAGAGTAAACTCACTCACAGGAAGGTAATAAATTGAAATAAACACTATTTATTTCTCTAACTCTCTTTCATTAGGAATTGACAGCACCCCCTTGTCACATAGGTACCTGTTTCTATTTTCCTGATTAAACTGTAATTTTATTGTAATGAAGGTAAAGGCTTAAATTAGAAATACAGGAATTATCCTAATCCATCCAATAGTAGTGAACATCCTAATTTTCTATCTCTTGAGACTTTTATAATGCGTTATGTCCTCGTGCCTCATTATTTCCCCACTCGGACTGCAGAGCTCCGGCCTAGGTCCACTTTTCTTATAACGTCTGGAGTGCCCAGCCCAGGGATAAGCACATACCAATTACATGACAGATCAAAAATTTTTTTTTTGCACAAGCCTTAACTGTTCTGTATCAAACAAACATATTCTGAGTGGCAATCCTGTGTAAGGCATTCTGTCATTTGTCATGAAGAGCCGGAGAAATATGTGATCTACCACACACGCAATAGCAGGCCTTTTATCCTCCCAGACTAATGCCTTTTACGGGTTAAGAACTACCTTGATGCTGAGACTCTCTGTCACTCTCCGATTGTCTTCTGTTTAATTAAATGCTTTTAATACTAAATATCAAATGAGAACATTTCTGAAAGTATTTAAGCACAGTTGAAACACCATTCAAAATGATGTTACCATATAGCCCAACCATAAACACCTACATGTCATAGCCAGAGAACTAGATTCCAGGGGATTTTTGAGAAAACTCTAAATTTTACATCCATGAGTGGAACAACAAATCTTTATTCCTCTGCATCGCTGACTGTACTCGTCAATGTGCTTTGAAATAATAACCCTCAATTTTCAGCAGCTGCCTTAAAGAGAATTGCTAATTCCTGCTAATTTAGATGAAACCAATACCCAAAGCCCTCCTGACTTTTTCACCCAATCCACACTTCACCCTCATCACGCATCGCCCCTCCCCACTCCCAGCCGCCACCCTCCGCACACACACACCAGGCCAGCACTTTCGAGCTCCATCGTAATCCTTCGTGCCTCCGATCAAGCCTTTACCCCTCCCGGAACTGGACGATTACATTCACCACCTCACTAAAGGGGGCTGCTCAAAACTCATTGCCCTACGAAGTGTTCTGTGACTTCTCTCTCAGTTTAAACATTTACTGAATGTTACGTGCCGGGCATTTCCAGATAATTTTGCGCAGGTGAATGAATATATTGGTCACATTCTGTCACACCAATTTTGGATGTCAGCTCCAGCCTCCTCTACCTGGTCACAGCTTCACTAGGACCCCGTGAGGCTTGAACACCTTCTGTCTACAGGCACAGCGCGTTCAGAAACTTGGTATCCTGCTTGAACTGGAGCCTCACAGCAGGCATTTTGGGTGACATAACAGACCGAGGGCAGGATTCCAGATAAATCCTGGCCCCGGAAGTCAGTTCAGGGATGTGAATGGAGTTAAGGGACTAAACCTGGGGACGGGGAAGAGCGAGACGAGTGGAAACTAGAGGGTGGTGATCAGCGGGTAGGGCAAAAGCCCAAGGAAGGGAGTCTCAGGAAGTCGCGGGCGTCGTCCCAGGCGAGCAGCGTCGGCGCCAGGAACGAGGCGGGGCACGTCCGGCTCACCTGTGGCGGCAGGCGGGTGCCAGGACTCAGAACCGAAGAGCAGGTCCCGGTAGCGCTGGAAGGCCTCGTCGAGGACGGAGCAGCCCGCCTGCTCGGCCGACCTGACGTCGTACTTGAATTGGAAGCTGTGCGGGAAGATGGTGTAGTGACAGTCGGAGGTCTGGATGTACTGGGGCCAAGGCCACAAGGTCGCGGCCGGCCCAGCGAACGCTGCCGCCAGCAGCAGCAAAAACCAGAGCCTGGAGCCTGCCATGGCCCTCCGGTCGCCTCTGCCCCAGCGGGCCGGGCCACGTGACCCCCGATCAGGTGAGCGGCGCCCGCGTGACCACCGGAGGGCCACGTGACCGGCGCGGCTCTGCGCCCGCGATCTGGGAGCTCGGACCTTTCTGCTGCTTCTCCCGGAATGACCCCGGCGCCCCTGCGGCGTGGCGCCGAGGGTGCCGGCCACCCGCGGTGGCCTTGGTGCGGTCGACTGGAGAGCCTGGTGGCGCAGTCGCTAGTGTGCAGCGTAGACGCCATGCCTACCAGCGCAGAGCTGTGAGCGCCCCAAGACTTGAGAAGGGCCGCAGGGGGAGCGGGAAAGGGAAGACCCCAGAGTGGAGACTTCTAGGCTGAGTCTTTAAGAAGGAATAAGCGTTTGCCAGGAATTTCAGAAGCAGAAAAGAGAATTAAAACCACAGATCGCTGCTCTGCCTATAGAGTAGCCTTCTCTCCGTCCCATTGCTTCACTAATAAACTCTCCTTTACATTAAACTTAAAAAAAATAAAGCCCTGGCCTTAGCTCGGTTGCTTGGAGCGGTCATTCCCACAGGCCAAGGTTGTGGGTTGTGAGGGCACATAAAACAACCAATGAATGCATATATAAGTGGAACAACAAGTCCCTCTCAGATCAATAAATTAAAAAAAATTAAAAATAATAAAACCACTGATAAAATGCTGTGGAGCTGGGATTAGGTACTGTGCATGGCCCTTCTAGAGAGAGGATCACGAGATCTCAAGAATGTGATCTACTTACGGGCCTGGCGGAGGGACTTCAAGAAGGAAGTATGCTTACAAAGTAAACTTCCGTTGTCCTAATTCCTGCCTCTGGTGTGGGCCCTTCTCTTTATGGTTGATGATCTCCTAGTTACTGCTCCCAAATTCCTGGCCCCAATTTCTCAAACTGGGGTATGTACGTAATGCGGGTAGTAAGACAGTGGTTGAACTTTGAGTGCGAGATGGAGAATGCCCAGACATAAAAGACAGGGGCCTGGTCCCCCAGAGGCTTACATAGAGGTCCAAGGTCAGGACTTTATTTGTGTGCAATTGAAAAATCACCTCAAATATCTGCATTTTAGAAATCTCATATTGAATAGTTAAATGGATAAGAAACCAGTAAGCGCCCCCCCACACACACACCTTTTTATTGGAGATGGAAGATAATGAGAACTCCAACTAAAGCAATGGGAAAGGAAGAGAGCCATAGATCCAGAACATAGAGGGCATCCAGAAGCACCGGGGTTGATACCAGAGAGGCTCGAGGGCTGATCAATGAGAACTCCGCAGGTACTCCAGTCAGGGACCCTGTCTTCCTTGTTCGCCACTGGATTGTCAAAGAGCAGTGGAATGCCTGACTGCAAAAGGAGATGAAAATTAATTTGGCTAGTATATACTGTTTTAAATCATAAAATTTCATTTTAGAATTTGAATTTGAATAAGTGTCAAGATCAGGAAAATAAACTTTAAAATAAAAGGTTCTTAAAACCATGGTAATTTATACAGGGTGGGGCAAAGGTAGGTTTACAGTTGCTCATATGGAAAATAATACAATAATTAGTAAATAATAATAAAAGAATAAACTCTGTTTCCCATACTCACAACCATAAAACTACTTTTGCTCCACCCTGTATTTATTTAGGTTTCGGCTACCTAATTTAGTGTGTGTGTGTGTGTGTGTGTGTGTGTGTATCTATCTCTATATATCACTAAACAGGAAGTCAGATAAAGAAATGTCATTTCTCACTTCTGTAACTTGCTGGTGTTCCTCAGATTTCTCTTAGAAGGTCCACTATGCTAGCTTGTAGGATGGAGTTTGTAGCAAAAAAAAAAAGTGGGAATTCAATCTTAATCCCAGTTTCAGATCCTCAGATTGCATATTTCCTACATTGCTTAAACCTAAATTCTCATCAGCACTAATTAGTTTCTGGTTACTCCACTAGTCAGGAGATACATTACCCAGGGTACCAAGGGAGAGGACCCCAGAATCATTGTCAGCAGAGCCAAGTTAATAATCAGTCTTCTGTTCCACAAGACCAGTAGTTCTGGGAGGGTTCAGAGCATGTTCGAAGATTAGAGCAGCAGGTCTAAGTATGGTTTCAGGACGGAGCATGTGCCAAGGCACCCCTTCATGTGATACTTGTACAGGGGAGAAAAGTAATTTACGTAAGTCACAAAATGAATGAGCTGGACCCAAATAAAGAAATTGTAATTATTTATGAAAATTCTTAGAAGCTTTTGATGGGAGACTATTCCAAACATACTATTCTAATTATTCTGTCTCTGACCACTATATCAGGTAATCAGAAAAAATAATGAAAACCATTAAACGTTTCAAAGTTACCATAATCCTAATAAATGTTTGGAGACTAGCATAGTGATAGTAGCAAAATTTAAAATTAAATAGTTATTTAACAACGTGATACTGAAAGTAAACTGACTGAAAAGTTAAATAAAATGGTAAAAATATGAATTCTTTAGTATATACACAATATTAGCATCAATTTTGAGAGTAGATAAATAACAAAAATAATGGCAGGTAGTATAGTATGTGGTTATTTTCTCTATCATTCCTTTTGTTAAAGACATCTTATTAAATGAATAAAACATGAATTGATTCTCATATCTATAGGTTCTAATAAATTAGTTTACATATCAGAAAAATAGTTCACCATCAGATAATGTATCCAGATTTTTGATTCATAAAACAGTCATCGCTGTAGATGCAGAGGAGAGGAAATGGTTAATTTTGCCTGGGTAAGTCTGTCACAAAGGAGGTGACTGTTCAGCTAACTCCCAGAGCATGAGTTAGCCACTCAGGGAAGGGGGTCATGGGCAAGGCACACAGCTGCGAGAGAAGATGGCATACTGAGTGTGGAGGTTATGGGATAGCAAAAGGAGATAATCATGACACTTCCACCATACTGCCTTCTCCCTGGAATGCCTTCCCCACTTCCCACTTCAACTCCCACCGCCTACCTGAAGGTCTAAGATTATATTTTACCACCCTGTAAATCTCTGATTTCTCAAACTGGTGTAAAATCCCATAGTCTTTTGAGCTTATCTCCATCAGAACACTTATCTCATAGTATTGTCATTGCCTGTCCTTTTGTCTGTCTTCACCACTACAGTAAAAGCTCCTTAAGGACAGATTCTGTGTTCATTGTTGTATTCCTAGCCCTGGCACAGTGTCTAGCGTATACAGTAGATGCTCAACAAAGACGTGTCAAGCGAATGACTGAAGGACTGTAAGTATCTCTTTTGCTAGTTAGCAGCAGCTACTTATACTTCACATCTTAGCTTAAACCAAACCAAGTGTGCTGTAAATGGAGTACACGTGGGCTGACACAGTGATTCCCCTTAATCCTCAGGTTGCCAGGCAGAACCGGGGGCTGCTAGATATCCTGGCCAGTAACCTCTGGCCAAAAGCAATCTCCTAACTGTGCTGTGACGTGAAGAACTAAGAAGAACTTAGACATCACCTCCTTTTGGGTGCTTCTTTATTTTATAGCACTCTCATTTTAGCCTTCTTACTCTTGTCTGTGCTTCCCACAGACCACGTGCTGGGTGAGTGGTACCTTCTTCCACAGCTGTGCCCTTCTGTCCAAACCAGGACTCTGCATGCAGTAAGAGCTCAACAAGTGCTTGTTGAACAGAAGCATGGATGAGCAAGCACTTGTCTTACAATGTTAAAGACAGTCAGGATATCAGTGTGTGGAAGAGCAGTCCATGCAGAAGGGCTACAAAGCAGAAGTCGAAAACTCTAACTTGGTCACATTGCAGTCCACCTCCTAAAACAATGTCTGGCACTCAGGCACTTAGTGAATCTTTTGAAATGAATAGAATGAAATGGCAAATGAACCTTGCAAGAGACCTCTGAAGAATCTGGAGCAATTCTGCTTGCCTAGAAACAACAGTGTTTGAAGAGAAATACTGACAGAAATAATGTTAGTATCCCCTCTACCACAGGAGCCATATAATTCAGGCTCTCGTCCACTTTAAGATTACAACTAAATCAGATATACTTATGGAAAAACATCAGAAATCCTATCCAGGATTAGACTGTTTTAGGATTTTTAGATCAAAAAGGAAATTTTATGTAGTTAAGACAGTGATATTGTATTTAAGGCCCTTTAAATAGGGGCTCCTCTTGCTTAAACTGCACCATGTTTCAGGCATCCCGATGGCTGCTCTGGACTGGATTATCCTGGCTCTAGATCCTTAGGCCTTAATGCCTGTAGCCTGAATTGTTACAGATGCTCCTCTGGGCCAAATCCACAGAAATAACCTGAAACCTCTTAAGGGAGCTGGCATGTCAATGAAACCTTAACCTGAGCGTGTAAGTCCCTTATAGAAGGGACTTATTCAGACCTACATTATTAGCCACCGGAACTCCCCAGGTGGCCCTGAAAGATCACTCATTCCTTACGTTACTCCCGTTCTCCTCCTGCCTGAGTCCTCCGTAATTATTTTCCTTCCTTGACTGAGATCCAAGCTACAGCCTCCAGGCGCTCTAGAGAACAGATCCCTTCAAGTTTTCTGTCATTTGGCCATCTGTTACCATTTGGTTTCAGAAAAAAATTAGTACCATATTACTGTGATACAGGTTTCCAGAATGTCCAATTTCACTGATGCTACAGGTGGACGTCTTGGTGCTAAGAGCACCAGATAAAATGTCTTACTTCTGTTGGGAGCAACTTTTGCATCTTTCTCTTGGATTCCTTTTCTTCATGTTGGGATTCACTATCCCTCTTAAAATTTGTCTCCCACATGGGTGTTGCAGAAAATCCCCTGGGCCTGGAGCAGGGTATATAGTCCAGACAGAAGGAGTCCCTGTGTTGCCAGGGTGCTGATGCCTGGCTCGTCCATGCAGACGCTCCAGTAGCCATCTAGGTAAAGGCCCCGGGTGTAGTGCTCCTTGACCCGAAGTGTCCTCGGCATGTTTCTCCCATAGAAACCTGGCAGGGTTATTGCCACATTAGGCAATTGGTCAGAATTCAATGCTTTTATGATTCTACTTCTGGCCTCATACTGCCTTGAATAAAGACCACGTATCCATAAAAATTCCATATGGAAAGAATTAACCTTTAACAAAGATGTAGGAAGAAGCATTGTACTACTGAACTCAAACCAACATATGCCGTTTGTAATGTATGTTTGAAAATTTTATTTAATCCTCCACTGTAAACTTCTTTTTGAACTAAAACAGTAACAACAAGACACCTCTTCCCACCAAAAAGGAGTACAAAGATCTACAGGAAATTTTTAAGAATTACAAAGGTGTAGACCTAGATGTGATCTTAGAAATTATCTAGTTCACTTCTCTCACTTGAGAGAACTGAGAACCAGGGAAGTGAAATACTGTTCCTCAAAAGCAAGAATAGCCTATTATTCATAGTGATACTTCCAGCGCTGAACAAAGCGCCAAGTACACAGTGGGTGCTCAGCAGATGCTTGTCAAATGACTACATTCATTCCTTGCTGCACATAGGTCAATGCTTTGCATGCAGTAGGTGCACTAATAAATGTTTATATTGAAGTTATTCAACCAAATGTGACCATACTCAGAGAGAGGTACGGCTGGAAATAGACCACATATGTGCAGCCTTTCTGACTAGGGCTCTCCCTACTTCACTGGATTGTGCCCCTGGGAATACCTGAAGTTGTCTTGCCTCCTTGAAATTGATGCAGTTTGATCATGGAGCTCATTGTGCCTAAATCCTGTTCTTCGTCTACTGTCTTATTCTAGAAATGAATGATCATTGAATTTAAATGTGTATGGGCAACTTTCAGTTCACCTTAGGAGTAAAAAGAAGCAATGATGCAAATAATCTGAAAGTCATTGTGTTTGGCCAATGCTTTTCTCCCTTGACAGTAGCTGACTTATCTTCCTAAGGAAAGTTTGCTTTTAAAAATATTGAAACCTGTTAACCTTCCCCGAGTCCATATTAGCTAGATAGTGGCAGGAAGCCAGTAGAGGGATAAAGAATTGTTAGGAGCCAACAAGTGAACACATAGGTAATTATGGGTGATTAGAACTCTAACCCTGGAGACAAGGGTGAAAGTGATCTTCCCCAATATCATCACTCGATGATATGTAATATGAGAGTACTTCAGAAATTTAAAAAATTCTTTACGTTCTTGGTACAAAAGGTTGAGCAGTTAATATTCTCATCGGAGATCTTTTAGTTACTTTGGAAGAGCGCCCTCACTGGGTCAACAGTGAGGGTGCTCTTCACCAGCAGCTAGACATAAGAAGCTAATCATAGTGAGGGCCAAATGGCCTGGAAAATCTGCTAGGAATCAAGGCTACCTCTTGGTCCCTCAGGACCATTCTGTCTGTCATCCCTACCCCTGTGTCTGCTTGGTTCTCTTGCTCTTCCTAATTTATTCCCTCAGTATTCCAGTTTCGAATTCTCCAGAGAGAGAGAATACGAGTACCCAGCTAAGAAGAGATGGAGCGGGTGCTAGTGAGGGAATGGATTTATCACCAGCAGACTGTCCAGAGTGCTGGAGATTATCCCCCATTGGCCAAGATGGCAGCAGGGGGGAGGTTCTTACACTAAACACATGGAAAGCTAGAAATATCAATGGGTAATTGGATAGGAAAAACCCTCCTACCCCTTTTGGTGCCAGATTGGGGGTAGGACCAGGGGAAGGCAGGCCTAAAGCACCATAGAAATCAAAATGGCACATGGGAAGGTTCTGAATCAAAGAGGCCTGTCAGTCTAGCCTGAAGAAAGGAGGGATTGGTTGGGAGGCGGACCCACCTGAAGGACGCAAAAGTTGGGGAAGTTGATTGGTCACCCCGGGAAAGCACCCAGCCTGTACCACACCCAAGCTAATATAATCACAGAGGAACAAAGAGGTTCGCTCTTGCTTATGACTCACTTCCTCATGACCTGCACTGGCAAGGGGCACTTGCCTGTTCTCTGCATGGGCCATGTTGCCCATGGCCTCCAAGAAGGAACCTCTCTTGCTCTCTTGCCCACCTGGTGATTCACTGGCCTGTGTGTTCATGCACTGTCCTGGAAGTACAAGACCTTATGGTCCTAGAAGCCAAATGGCCCATGGCTATGCAGGCTCCACATGCAGGGTCTACGAGGGAGCCTGAAATTAACAGCAGCTGGGAGCAAGCTAAGCAACCTGGATAGGGACTGTGACCACTCAGCAGCCACCTGTGTGCTCCAAAGGACTGTACTTTACACTGGAGCAGGAACTCTGGACTAAGTTTTGTCTCGTTCTTGCTGAGGAGACAGGCTTTGAGACAGAAGCTCACCATTCTCCCAGGGCACACAGCATCTGAAGAATACCTCTTTCCGTTTGCACCAGCATCTGAGTCACGAATTTGGCTTTTGTGGCGACAGACAACTGAACCTCTGTTTTTGTTTGGTTACAGTCTGGGGACTCTGGAGGGGACCTTGGTCAGTGCCGGAGGCCCTGGGATCAAGTCCCAACTACCTGTGGCAGGCCAAGCCTGAGAGCGGGACTGTGGGGATGCCCCACAACTACCAAGAGCTTTTCCCAGGGAATTTTTCTGCACTCCTGCTCAAGGCATCAGCCACCTGAAATTCCTGGATGGTGAAAGAAAATGGGTCCAGGGAAAAGACGGACTCAAGACTGGGTACGTTGAACCAGTGTGCACACCAGGGATCCTCTAACCCAGCTGCTTTGGATTTGTGTCACTTGGGCTTTGTGCCATTTGGGTCCAGTTAGGACCATTTATGGTACCAGTTGGCAGGCCATCCTGCCAGTGAGGCTTTGTACCACTGGGACTTTGTGCCATTTGGGTTTGGTTAGGACCATTTGCAGTACTGGTTGGCAGGAGATGAGACACCAAGACTTGCTTGTGAGAGCTCATTTAGAATAATTAAATTGTCGATTCAAGTTTTGTTTATATCTTCCCACTTTGGGATTTTCTTATGGTTATGGTTTTAAGTTTGTACTTTTATGCCATCGGGGGTCGTTCTGTTTCAACTACTGGAGGGAGCTCACTGGATCTAATTTTAGCAGATTGGCCCATGTACAGCTACCATCCCGTGTCTAAGAAGGAACTGGTTTTCTAGTGTAACACTGCTTGGCCTATATATACTTTAGACTATGGGGGAAAACCGCCCCTAAATGGTTCCCTAAATTACTATATTAGCATATAATTGTAACTGTGTTTGCCAGTGGTCAGGGAACTGGGACGAAATTTGTTATGTCCAGTTGTTTATGTCTTTACACAATAAGGATTTGGGAAAGAAAGGGAACAAGCTAATGATGGCAAGAATGGAAATGGCTTCAAAACCCCTCCCTGATAGTAAGACAGGAAGAAAAGGAAAATGAGGAAATGAGTCTCTTTAATGCCCTGAACCAGGGGATGCAGGATAAGCAACAGGAAGAGTTCCCCCATCACCACCCCTGCAGATAGACGCCCCTGAAAGAGGGCCCAGAGGGGTGACAGGTCCACCCCTGTATGAAGAAGGAATGGTCTTTCCTTCAAAGACCCGGGCACCCAATTTGGCAGAGGGCATCCTTATCCAGAGCAGACAATTCCCTTTGAGGAAAGACCCGCTAGGTGATAACCATGTGCCTATTACAGGGAGGAGGGCCACTGGAAAAAGGACTGCTCGAAACTCAAAGGGAAAAACAGAAAGAATAGAAACCCTCATCAAGAAATGTTAGAAAGGAAGGTTTTGGTTGATGGCAGGATGCATGGGGGAAAATCAAGCCATTTTATTAGACAGTCCAAATGTTGCTTTGCAAATCACCACTACCTTAAACCTGACCACCCTACTCCTGGACTCAGGAAGGCTCAGACCTCCAGCTGATTGCTTGGAAATCATTAACCAGATCTGTTGGGCCAGCAGACAGGATCTATTGACCAGCTGCTGACAGAACCTGACTGGTAATTACATACAGATGGGAGCAGCTTCATGGAGAATGGTCAACAACAAGCAGGGTATGCAGTAATCACCACAGACAAGGTAGTGGAAGACCAAGCCCCTGCCATAGGAACCTCAGCGCAAATGTCAGAGCCTTGGAATTATCCCGAGGAAAGAATGTTAACATTTACACTGACTCGAAATATGCCTTCATGGTAGTCCATGCCCATGGGCAATATGGAAAGAAAAAGAGAAGGGCTCTTAACCTCAGGGAATAAGGACATCAAACATGCAAAAGAGAGCTTACAATTGCTAGAGGCAGTGAATCTACCAAACCAGATTGCCTTAGCTGCACTGCTAGAGTTGGACTGCCTCACAGTACTCAAAGTGCCACGGGACCATCATTCAGAAATCTCCCAGAAGGTGGGACAGGCACTACCGATTGAGTGGAGACTACATGCCTCTGGGAGCCCCCACTCTATGGTGAAGACTGAGAAAATGAACCACACAAGAAAGAAGATCCCGGAGAAAATATGCCAGGAAATGCATTTGAAATCCGCCAGGCACTCCCTATTGCCTTGCTTTGGATGAGGGTAGTACACCGACGTGGGCTTAGATCGAGCCCTTTTGAAATAATCTGTGGGAGCCCCTGCCAAGTTTCTGTTTTAGGAACACACCCTTTACATTTAGAACATGTACAACACCCAGGGCAAACACCTGAACAGAACCTCTTTCTTTGGTACCAGCACCTGCCTCAGGAGTCTGGCTTTTGTTGAGCTCGGCAGCTGAACCTCCATTTCTGTTCAGTTACACATTCACTTAGAAGCGAACGTGTGGGGAAGCAACGACAACCATCCCTGTATTATAAAAGCAACACACGTTTCATTTTAAAAATTCAGCCATACAATTTTGTGTGTAGAAGGTATGACTCTCAGTTCATAAATTTGACTATATAGGAATTACAACTATGTTTTCCAGAATAATTTATTTTCTGCCTTCATGACCCAAGCCCCTGATCTGCTGGGTTTACAAGGAGGTGTCGCTACAATCCTTCCTGATGTTCACACCTTCCTTGGCGTTACTTCCCACCGTTGAGCTTTTTCTAGTGCGAAAAGACACATAAAAACCAGACAGATATGCATGTTGGCATGTTAGCACATGTTTCTCTGTATATATGTGTATGGCATTGTATATATGTTCATTTCTGTGTGTGGCCACTTTCAGTATGTAAACACTTCCATAATCTTTAACAACAAAATTAGAACATAACCACTATTCTGCAAATTTTTCAGTTAACAATATAGTATGTAAATAGCTAATAGTGTATTTTTCTCCAGTTTTGTAGAGATACAATTCACTTACAGCTCTGTAT
>PVKM010024773.1:0-20336 GCA_004027735.1 Carollia perspicillata
AAGTCATCTGAGTGTGCCCTCCGGGAGCCTGATTTGTTCTATCTCCATTTGGGAACATTAACACTTATCGTGCCCAGTTGTCCAGAAGATGTGAACAGCCAGGCCATTTTAGGAAAAGTGGTGATTTAGGGGGGAGGGCAACACCAGCCCCTTCACCTGGGAGCTCAGGGTGGCCAGTGGCTTATCTCTGCGTTTGCAGAGCCCTGCAGCACCTGGCAGATCTCAGGGATGAAGGATGGAGGATGTTGGGCTGTCTTCCCATGGCTGTACGTGCCCCAGTCTTCACCGGCATGTCGCCCCTCAGTACATGTTTTGGGTCTTACTCCAGACGTTCCCAGGGCCCCATCTAACGAGCTCTCCCCTTCTCTTCTCCCCACATCAGCTCTGATTTGTTTTCTTCCCAACGTTTATCATCACCTGGCCTGATACTTGTTCTCATGTTTTCCCGGGGGTGACTGTCTCCCCAACTAGAATGGAGATTCTTCTGTTTTGTTTGACTCTATCCTCAGACCCCATCTCAGGGACTGGAGCAATGTAACAGATGCTCTGTTAACTTGAGTGGGACGAATGAATGGAAGTTTGACGCCCAGCACAGTACCAGGCACATCATAGGCAATTCAGAGCCTAGGGCCCCAGGGGCTGCGGTTTCTTCTTTGGGAAGCACCCCTCTCCAGGCCCTTCTCTCCCCAGCCAGTCTGTCTCCTCTCCCAGGCTCCATCCCACCTGGGGTTCCCGCCTGGAGCAGGGTCGCAGGCTCTGGCCTCCCCACGCTCTCCTCACGGGGATCTGGGGGCCGTTGTAGCGCCTCCCGCGACCCCCGCGGTCCCAGGGTGCTAGCTGTCTGGCGGGCGCCGGCCCCGGGCATGCTCAGAGCGCGCAGGTCCGGAGGCGGCGGCGGTGGGGGAGGAGGAGGGAGCGGTCGCCGCTGTGCGCTCGCGGGGCCCGGGCGGAGCTGCGCAGTCTTCTCGCAGCTGCGCCAGGACAGCCGGCGCGCCGCCGAGCCCACAAGTTGCCGGCAGCTGAGCGCAGCGCCGCCCCCTCCTGCTTGCAGCCCACTGCGCCCACCCCGTGGTGTTAGCCCGCTTGAGGACGCACATCCCGTGGACACCGACCCAGATGTAAAGCGGCACCGTAGCCCCTCGCCCCCAGGCACATCCACTGAGTCTCGCCAGTGTCTCCTGTGCCAAACCCCGCGGCTGGAAGATGTGGCAGCCGGCCACGGAGCGCCTGCAGGTAAGGGGCACCGGGGGGCCAGCCTGGAGGAGGAGGTGCCCGGGCCAGAGGAGCAGAGCTGGCGTCTTTGCCCACTTGCAGGGATTTGCCCAAAACAACCGTGTAAGACGCATGGATAGGAACATGCTGCTGTTGGCTTAACCTAGCGCCAGGCACCGGGCGGGGACGAGGGGGTGATAAATGGATGGAGGCATCGCTTCGGGCATCGCAACTTTCGGCTTGGGGGGTGCTGGTGCGCCTGTCGGAATACACACGGTTGGGCTTTCCGACCAGCAATGTCAGATTGCATTCCACTGACACGGTTTTACTGGTCTGGGGTTAGGGCTTTTGCATCCAGATACTTTTCTTCTTTTTGTCTCCAGGAAAGACAGAACAAATGACTTGTGAAAATATCCAATTGCCAATATGATTTGGAAATACCAGGCTTGGTCTGGCTCGGTCATGGTGTGCTACTTCTTTCCCTTTTCCCCCTTTCGCTGGCGCCTCCTGTCATCTCCCTTGAACCTAAGCTCCCCCCAGATACTTGAAAATCAAAAGTTAAGTTAAGCCAGGAATAATTATGTCCTGGGTCATCCCATCAAAAGTTTTTCGTAGTTGTCTACTGAAATAAACCCCTTCTGTTTGGATTCTGAAGCTGTGGAGTTGGGAAGGGGGTCAAAGTGAGAAAGAGCTGCCTTTTCAGAGGGGCACCGGGGACCCTGGGATCCCCTGGACTTGAGGTTTGACGACTTCCTTTTGCCCAGAGGTGCTCTCGAGAGGGAGGTTAGCTGCTCTGCCAGATGCGATCCACGGAGCCCCGCCGTGAACTATTGGCAGGCTCAGAGCCACATTGTTCCGTAGTAAAGTTTGAAGTGTTTCAGTGGTAAAACAGAGCACGGTTGGAGGCCGAGTATGTCTGCAGAGTGCAGACGGTGAAGGCCAGGGTCCCCGACTGGCTTGGAAGGTTTCTCAATGAAAATTCAAAGCTCCAGACTGCCCAGTCATAGGGAGGAGTCACCTGCTTAGACCATGGCCTTTTAGCAGGATCAGATGCCCACAGCCTGTGTCTGTACCTCTCTGGGCCTGAGAGAAGTGGGGAGTGGGTCCACATGAGCAGAATTGGAGTTCTCGGGCCAGTCCCCCAGGGTGTCAGACTAAACAAGAAAAGGGACCTGTAGCCTTGGAAATGGGGTGGTGAATGAACAGTCTCTAGCCCCCTCCTTGTTTCAGTAAGACAAGCCCAATCAGCATTGGGCTCTGAAGGATTCATTGATCAGAGGTGATGTCAGTGTATTTTGGCAGTGGCACCAGTTACCAATTGTGTGTATGAATTCCTCCTTCTGTTTGGGGTGTGGATTCTGTTCTAAAGGAGGGGGGCGATGGAGAGCTGGAGTGTGCAGGGCTCCCCATCAAGTGAGGTGTGTAACTCTTGGAAGGCCTCGGAGAGCAGAAGCCACAGTTCCTTAAGGTGGTTCTTATGGCCTGGTGGTCAGCGCTTTGGCAGAGTTTGTGGATTTTGTCCCTTGAAGTTATTTCTACCGGCCCGTTTCCTTTAGGGACTGCTGTGTGCTCCAGAGCCCGTGACCCCTGGCAGGCGAGAGCTCTGGCTTGCATTCTGCATGGCGAGCGTTCCTTGCTAGAAATGTCCTCCTGGCTCTTCTGCGAAATGTACACATGTACAGTTGGCACGAGGCCGGTTCATTACAGTTTGTGTTTGCAATGCGTGTATTTCATTTCGAGGTGTCATGTTGAGAGAGCCCGGGTTTTGGCTTCCGAACGCTCAGGGTAAACACGGCTTATCGCGGACGAAGATCAAGTCACTGCTGGAAGGTACTTACCCATGAGGGGCTCAACCTCATGCTCCTCAAGTGGAATTAGTAAACAGCCCGGTGCTCTTTTAAAAGTCCGTCTCAAGCCTCGTGACGATCAGAGCGAGCCAAATGGAAACGAAAATGGCTTCATACTCACGGTTTCTCCCCAAAGAGCAGCTCGACACTGTTTAAAACACTCATACTTTGTATGTTTTTACTTTTTGCTCTGTGGGGGGTGGGGGGGAGGTTGAGTGTGAGGTGGTGAGTGAGCTGCTTGTAAGAATATTTTATTTACATTCCTTGTGGTTATCTTTGTCACGGTCTCTGCCGTCCCGGATTTTTTTCTTCCCCTTTTTGCCCTCAGGGCACCACTGTTTCCGAACGTTGGTTTCCGATCCCTCAGTGATTCCTCAGTGAATGGGCCGCGCAGGTTCGGCCAGATTCTGTGGCTGCGGAAATCAGGCAGGTTCCACGGGGAAATAGACGAGGGGCCCGCGCTTCAGGGAAGCCCCACCTTTCTTGCACTAATTTTTTTGACCTTCTCAAGGAACCTCATTAATTTTTTTATTAATCTTTAATGCAAACATGCTAATTTAGATGAGCTGGAGTGAATAAAATGCTCCACGGATGCTTTTCCCAGAACTTCCTGTAAGGACGGAGCTGTCAGTTTATTGCACAGACACCTCAAAACGGAAGAGGCACCGGAAGGGAAGAATGACATCTTTTCCTAGTTGGTTTTCTTAGTTCCTAGTTGATGAGGCCCATTCAAAGGGTCCGTAGCCCAGGGAGGGTCGGTCACCTTGCCGAGGTCGGTCACCCTCTAATTAATTAGAGTTGAACAGATGGCATCTTTGATCTGCTGGGATTATCACTATCAATACTCACTTTTTTTTGCCAAGCAAAACGATGCTGGTGTCTTCTGATCCGAGTTTCTGTTGTTTGACCCACATCTAGTACAGGCGACACGACCGGTTGCCCCGAGCAGGCCCAAGCTGGAGCTGGGCGATTTCTCATTCAGTCACACACACCGCGGCAAGTTCATCTGCTCCCCTGAATGTTAAAACTTCGGCCGCGTCGCACTCGAGCCCCAGCTGGGAGCTTCCGCCATGAAAACATAATGGGATCAAAAGGGACGCGAAGGTTTGCGCTACTACCCCAACTTTTAAAAACGAGTGGATCTGGATTCTTCCCTTTCACCGTCTCCTCTGAGCAGAGACTTTTGTTCTCGGAGGAACCAGGGCAAGTCATACATTTTTAAAGAGGGATTTGAAGCAGGTTTTCTGCTCAGAGAAGTAAAGGGGACTTTTCAGTAGAAAAAGGCGAAGTATGGTTGTTTAAAAATAGAGATGAGATTACTTCTGGCCTCAGTGTTTAAAATTTGCATGGATGTTCTGATCGTCTTGGTTATTGGGCTGAGCGGACCCATTAGCAGTGACAGACTCACCCATGCCCAAAAGGGAACTTGCTTAGACGTAAGGATCGTGTATTTCCCTGAGCATATGTCTTCCGTGAGCTATCAGATCCATTTTTCTTTAAGTCAAGAGAGCAGGAGAGCCGGAGAAGGATGAATGGAGAGTGTTAGAAACTAAGGCCAGCCCTTGCTCGGCGGCTCAGTTGGTTGCAGTGTCATCCCCCACATCAAAAAAAGGTGGGGGGTTCCACCTTCGGTCCCGGCGTGTATGGGGCGATGTTTCTCACACCGATGTGTCTCTCTCTCACTTTCCCTTCCTCTCTCATTAAAATCGATAAAAACATATCCTTGGGGAGGATTCAAAAAATGAAAAAGAAAAGAGAAACAAAGGAGGCCGACACAGCCTTGCCTGAGGTGTGGCTATTACAGGGGTGGAGTGGAATGGGGTTGTCAGAAAGGTTGGGGACTAAGTCCTAGCAATTTCTAATGGCAGCATGTGTGTCGAATCATCTTCTTGTGATGCATTCCATAAAGGTTCCAATTTAATCATTTGCCTGTCTTCCCTGAGATTAAGATTCTCCATGGCGGATCCAGAAAATACAACGCTTTTATCCATAAAGCCAGATTTTGGCTTCTCAGCCTGGGCCACTTTTTCCTGCCTCTTCCCTTTCTTTTCCCCTCTCCTTTCGGCCAACGGCTGGACGTTAGAGCCTCCAAAAGAGGCTGAAAAGAGGAAGCGGCACGAGAAAGCCGGGGCCTGGAGAACTTTCTGTTGATTCCTTGTTAAACTCTTGGCTGATAGAAAGGGTGATGTTTTGAACAAAATGAAATCTGGAGATTTGAGGAGGGAAGAGTCCTTCTCACCCCAGGATCATCCCGTTCTGGCTCTGCCCCGTCATATCTGACAGACAGATCTCACCTCGGCCTGGACCGCGGGTGGTTTCAAATGCATTTCTCTACTATTACGCCACTTCTGCTTTTCCCCTAAGAAGCGAGACTGGAGAACCCTCCAGAACGTCAGCTGGAGATCATCAGACCTGGCCCATTAGGCAGAGAGAACCCCTTGGTGGACAGGACACATTTCTAGGCAGACCGAGTTGGCGATAGGAACACGGAGCGAGGAAGATAATGACAGGGCTGCTTTTACGGGGACATGTGTGAGTGTGGTGCTGTGCTGAGGAATTTTGGTTGAACTATCCAGCTCATTCACCTCCCATAACCACTTTTATCCCCGTTTTCTAGATGAAGAGGCCGAAGGCTAGAGCGTTGACGTGATGTGGCCCGAGTCAGACAGCTAGAAATGAACTGCGCGGGCACTTGAACCAGAGCTCACTTCTGCACGGCTTCTCTCTGACCCGGGAGGCTAAGTCAAAGCAGGTGCTCTCCCCATGCTGCTGCCGTTGCTGTTAGTAAATAGAATTGGAACAATGGCGGTCTCGATTGCTCAGAGAGGCCGCCCTCGCATTCCTTGTCGACGCAGCGTGGTTATCTATGTTGGCCCAGGGCTGCCTTCTTTTTGGCGGCCCAGATCTCTGAGGGAAGGAAGCTGCTGTGTCGTGCTGAAGCTGAAATCCCCCAGCGCCCTTTACGATGCTCTTCAACGTCAGCGTGTAGCAGATATTCAAACTAGAGACCTCGAAAGCTAGTGGTCAAGCCTGATCCCAGCTGCAGTCAAGCTTCGTTTAGACCAAAAGTGGGGGGAAGGGAGCAAGATGGTGGGAGCGTTCAGGAGCAATAGCTTGGACAGAGGCACGGGCTTCTCACTAAATCCATGGTAGAGCTGGTTGTGTTCCTTCGTCCCTCAGGGGTGAGTAAGCACGAAGCATTGGGTCTTATCGTTCATAAAGAAAACTCACAGTTATCATTCATTTACTTCTGTCTGAACTAAACTGCTGCCTTACGTCATTGGGTCTGTCTCTGAGTCTGTCAGCAAAATCTCTAGGAAGTGACTTGCAAAATGCTAACCTTGGGGAAAATTCTCAGTCTCTTGTCACATTGCCTAATGTTGACCCCGCTGGCTTATCTTGGGGTGTTAGGCAAGTTTTGCGTTTTCTTTGATGTTCCACGTTAGCTCTTTCCTCCCCCCTTCCCTTGGCACTGACTCCCTTCTACCATGTCAATGATTAGTCCCGTAAGGTGGATCCCGGGGGAGTCCGCCCCGGACAGCCCCCAGGCTGCTGGAGACCCGGCTCCCTTCCGCGGTCCTGTCTGACTCCGCACAGTGGCAGGCCAGGGACCCGTTAGTGGTCAGCAAAGAAAACCAGTCCAGAAACCCTCAATGACTGCAGTGTGCTTCATGCAGCCCCGTCAGGCACACATCTAAACGGAGGCTTTGTTTAAGCAGAGCAAAAAGAAATAGTTGAGATGTTTGTCCACAGACCTCCTAAAGTCTAGTAGAATTAGCTACTACTATTTTATGTTAACTTAAAAAAAAAGTTTTCATTCCAGTCTAGTGGCTAACCAGTGATAAAGCATCAGTGTATTCACCAGGTCCAAACCCTCCGGCCACGACCTGGGGAAGGACAGCGTCAGGGGTCAGCCACAGACGCGCTCTGTGCCTTTGGCATATGGCAGGGCTGCCAACGTCTCAGCGAGCTGTGCTCCCTCCATCGGTGCAGAAGTCCCTTGGACCACTCATCCTCCTGAGGTCTCTTTCTCACGTCTGAGGGCTCATGGCCTCCTCCCTCTTCTCTCCCTTGTGACGACTGAGGTCTTACTTTGATAAGAGAGGTTTCAGTTGTGAGAGAAACACCATCTCCTGCTTCTTGAGTGAAGCCTATGTATTAGTTGGGTCTTTGATTACTTGAGGCATTTATACTCACATGGCTACTAAGGGACCAAGATTCAGATTCAAACCCTGGTCTCACTCAGAGATGTGGGTTGACCGAAGTCCCTCCAAAAGACATGTCGAAGTGTTAACCCATTACCTGTGAGTGGAGCCGTATTTGGAAAAAGGGTCTATGCAGGTGTGACAGGGTTAAGATGAAGTCACGCTGGATTAGGGTGAGACCTAAATCAGTGACTGGTGTCCTTGTTAGGAGAGATTTGAGGACACAGAGGGGACACAGGATGGAAGGGCATTTGAAGATGGAGTCAGAGCAAGGAGTCATGCTACCACAAGCCAGGGACCGCCCAGGGTTGCCGGCAGCCACCAGAAGCCAGAAGAGTCAAGGGAGCATCCTTCCCCAGAGCCTTTGGAGGGAGCGCAGTCCTACCAACACCTTGATTTTGGACTTCTAGCTTTTAGAGCTGTGAAAGGCTACACTTCTGTTGTTGAAAGCCACTCAGTCTGTGGTAGTCTGCTAGAGCAGCCCTGGGAGACTGATACGGAATGGAAACCATACTGCCTTTGACTGTTCTCCGTGTTTCTAGAGGGCGAGGTATGCCCAGTGTTTTACACTGGGACGGAATGAACGTGTGCGTGTAGCACGTGCTCTTTTTAGTGCCGAGTATGCATTTATTTATAGTGAGTTTGAAAAAAGACGAAGGCAGATATTAGAGAACAACTGGACTATCCCTCTTCTCACCCTGATCTAGTTCCGGTCAATATCCTGGGAAAAGGCAGCACACCCAGGGCCTCTGGAAAATGCAGTAGACGCCTGCTTCAAGAAATAGTTACCTTTGGTAATTAAAATGATGGCTGGTACCCAGGTGGTTCCATGGGATAGAGCATCGTCCTGATATGCCAGGGTCGGGGGTTCGATCCCCTGTCAGGGCACATACCAGAGTCAACCAGGGGAGGCGTAAATGGGTGGAACAATGAGTCGGTGCCTCTCCTTCTCTCTGTCTCCGCCTCTGTCTCTCTTCCTCTTCTTTCTTCCTTCCCTCCCTCCCTCTCTCATTCCCTTCCTCTGTCTCTCTCAAATCAATCAATAAAAAATTTTAAAAATACGGCTGGGATGTGAAAAATACTCACGGAAGGTGGATCTTAGTGACACTTTTCCAGACAGGCCGAGACCAAGGGAGGGCTAGAGTTTTGCCTCCAAACAGGCCAAGCCTGTGCAGTGTCCCCAGGTGGCGGGTTCTGGGGCTTGCTCTTCCCAGCTAGGAAACTGTGTAGGTTGACCTTAGAGCCCATTTCAAATCGGCCTCTAGGTCAGCCTCAGAGAGTGTCTGGTGGTTGCTTATTTGTGTCTGGTGGAGTATTTTGTTTTGTTTTCATTTTCACTTAGTAACGGTATAAATTCTCTTAATGAAGAATGCATTCCTATTCTGGGACTCACTTGTAAGACAAAACAATGAATGTCACCAGGCGTCGGGACACTTGCTTGCCTGGAGAAGCCCCCTCTTTCGTGCAGCAGCTGTGGAGGTGCAGACATTCCCGGTCCCCACGAGGGTGAGGAGCCTGGCTCTCTGCACAGTGGCTCTCTGGGGCTGTGTTTCTCAGAGCGAAGGTGCTAACCTGTCCAAATGCTGTCTTAGTGCTCACTCCCCTCCTCAGTAGGGAGTGAATACCGCATGTGTGTGTGTTGTGGGGGAGGGGACAGGAGCCCAGGGGAGAGCTGCCAGGAGAGAGGGCTCCTTAATTGTCATCCTTCCTCAAGGATAGAGCCATCCTAATCCTTTCATGACCAGTCTTTCCTCCCCGTGTCTCTGTAATTGTGGGGCTGAGGATCAGCACACAGATTCCCAAGCCCCTTCTGCCCACCACAAGCTTTGATGCCTTGACTGCAGGACGGGCCGGCTCATCCTCAGGTGTGTGCGACATCCTGGTGGAGGAGCCACCTGTCCTGTGGGGGTCGTGGAAACCCCTGCTTTCTCTCTGAGCCTCCTGTGGACGTTCCCTAGGAGCTGAGCTGGGCCGTGGGATCCGTGGTACGGACACGGAGCTGTTTTGCTTTCGACTCAACTTCTTGGTGGCTTAGCACATGAGTTTCCTAGGGTTGCTATAAGACAGTGCCACACGCTGGGTGGCTGAGGCGACAGACATTTACTGTCTCTCAGTTCTGAAGACTGGCTGTGTGAAGTCAAGGTATAAGCCGGGCTGGCTCCTTCTGAGGGTCGGGAGGGAGGAGCTTTCCCACGCCCCTTACGCAGCTCCTGGGGGTTTGCTGGCCACAGGTGGCGTTCCTCGGTTTGTGGCAGCATCGCTCCAGGTTGTGCATAGCATTCTCCCTGCGTGTCCGAATTTCCCCTTTTTAAAATAAAGACACAAGTCCTATCGACGGGGACCCACCCTTCTCTGGTATGACCTCATCGTAATTTAACTAATTACATCTGCAATACCCTGTTTCCAAATAAGGTCACATTCTGGGGGTTAAGACTTCTACAATACATATGCATTTTTGAGGGACAATATTCAACCCATAACACTTAATGTGGAATTTTCTTTCGAGTACCCTCCATTCACCAGTATATTTCTCCCCCGCCAAAACCAACCATCCCTCCCCCCAAAAAAGCAATGAGATTTTTTCCTATGTAGTAGCACTGATGTGAAATGGATGGAGTGACCCCTCTGTTCCACGTCATGAGGCCATGGTACGATTTTCCACGTGACTAAGAAAATGCAAGCTAATATCTGCTTGGAACAACAAGGCAACAAATCAGACAGCTTGGAAGTGTATGAAGAGGTTGATAATGCCGTCTACCCCCTCAGTCTCAGTTCTACCCGTGAAGGAAACCAATGCGTTCTGTCTGGTGGTTGTTTTCCCAAAACTTTCCCCAGCTTTTTGCAAACATACACAAGTACATAGCTACATATTTAGGCTTTCTCACGTATCTCAAGAAATACATACACTTATATAACATATATATAACATATACCTGTACACACATATATAATATAGATATAAAATCACTCTGCAGTTTTTTTCTTTGCTTAATCTGTGAAAATGTTTCAACGGTTTCTCTTCTGCTCCGTGCGCGTAGCTGCGGCTCATTCCTTCCAGTACCAGCACAGAGGTTTGTGGTGGGGCTGGACCGGAATCCATTCCACCCTCCCTCATTCGGGGAAAATTTCCATCGTGTCCGTGTTGCTGCTACAAGGATCCAGGCCTTCCCCTTTTGCTGGTGCACCTTTCGACGGAACGGCTGAGGCCGGCATTGCCGAATCAAAGCATCTGCACATTTTAAATTTTTGCAGCTGTCAACGAGGACCTTTTGTGTGAGTTCTGCTTTTTGATCAAGTGTCTGCGATTTTGACAGAGGTGCAAAGAAGATAGTTTGTTGGGGAAAGGATAGTCATTTTTTGCCAGCAAAATGATGCTAGAATAATTGATTATCCCTTTGCAAAACAACAAAACAACATCACTGACAATAAACCTGAAACTTCAACCCATAGCTCACCTGGACCGTATACAAAAATTCACTCACAATGCATCGTAGACATACGTGTGACACCTAAAACCATAAAACTTCTAGACAAAAACAGCAGGAACTCCCTGTGACTTTGTATACATCTGTGTAAACAACCAAGATAATGAACAGATCCATCACACCCGGAAGTTTCTTTAGTTTGGGCAAAGATTTCTTAGAACAGTAACAAAAACACATTCAAGAAAAGAAACCTTGGATAAATTAGACTTCATCAAAATTAAGAAGTCTGCTCTTTAAAAAGTAATTACAGGAGTATGAAAATATAAAACAAAGACAGTGAGAAAATACTCGCAAGTCACATACCTATAATAAAGGACATGTACCAGGCTATAGGAAGAACTGTCAAAACTCAGTAATAAGGTACCCTGCTTACTTTTTAAAAATGAGCCAGTGATTTGAACAAAGAAATTACATATACAGGAAGTAAACACATGGAAAGGTATTCAACATCCTTAGTAGGAAAATGCAAATGAAAACGGCAATGAGATATGGCTGCACGGCTATAGACTAGCTCAAAGGAGAAAGGCTTCCACTGTACCCTGTGTGGGTGAGAATGTGGAGGAAGCAGAGCTCTCACACTCCGCTGGCGGGGCTGGAAAAAGATTGACAGCAGATTAGTAGTGGCCTGGGTCTGGGATGGGAAGGAAGGATTTGAACGGCAGCTGTACACTGAGCATCTCCTGGCCACCAGGTTGTGTGATCACCCCCACGTTTGGTAGGTAAGATGCTCGACCTCTTTCACTGACTGCATTTGCTTTGGAGTAGAGGAAAGAAATGAAATAATAGGTTGAGGTGACAGATGCAGATGGGCTAGAACGCTAGGAAGAGGGGACATCGGGGAGTCGGAGGGGTGAAGGATGTGCAGACAAAAAACGAGGGAGCAACAGCAGGGCGGAGGGAGTCACACGGGGACTCAGCCCCGCCCCGCGCCTGTGCAGGCCCAGCAGAAGTCAGCGATCTGTCCCAGGTTCGCCACAGCTGCTGGCTGTGGGTGCATTTGTTCCTGCTGGCAGAGGCGTCAGTGCCACGTCTGCTCCCTGTCCCGAACGCTTCCGTGGACTCTGGTTCTCTTCGAACGGTAATGGTTTCTAGTTAAAGAGCCTGGACGCGCTGAGGAGAGTAGCAGAGTATTTCCAAAGCCACGGGGGTGGGCAGCCCCAGGGGGAAAGGGGAGGTGATGAGACCACTTCCGGAGGCTGTGGCGCGTGCAGGCTGCTGCGCAGTGGAAAGAGCGTGGAGTTTAGAGTCAGGCCCCCATGAGTCTAAATCTTGGCCATTCCCTTATTTAGGGGTTACCTCAGCTCGCCGATTGGTATTTTCTCAACTTTATTTTATTTTAAATATTTTATTTATTTTATTTTTAGAGAGAGGGGAAGGGAAGGAGAAAGAGTGGGAGCGAAACATCAGTGTGTAGTTGCCTCTTGTGTGCCTCCTACTGGGGACCTGGCCGACGACCCAGGCATGTGCCCTGACTGGGAACCGAACCAGTGACCCTTTGCCTCAAAGACCCGTGCTCAATCCACTGAGCTACATCAGCCAGGGAGGTATTTTCTCAACTTTAAAATGGGGATAACAACATTTAGCTCCTGACTGTTAATTGAGATAAGGAATGCAAAGTGCTCTCAGGTATCTGGCAATTTGTGGGAAGGAGTAAATGCTAGTTTCTCCCCCTCCTTCAGGTCCAAGGGTAAACGAGGTACAATGCGGCACAGCATTTTAGAACCGGGCAGGTGAGAGAGGTGTGGTGTTTCCCAAAGTGTGTTCCACGGGGCACCCATTCGGCGAGCTGCTCACGGGAGTCTCGCCACAGCGGGTTCAGTCTGTACATGAGTTTGGGGAGCACCAGGCAGCACAAAGCGAGTCTGGTTTACGGCAGGACTTCTCACAGCTGTTAAGATGCCATGCCTGTGATTTTCCACGCGGGGGACAGGATGATCCCAATCCCTTTGTGAAGGAGCTTCCGGCCAGGCCAGGGCACTTCAGTGCAGAATCTGAACTCCTTCAAGTTGACAAACTGCGCCTGAGGTTTGGCTCTAGCTTAGAAAAATGTTTTCTTTGGCCTCCTTCAGTGTATATAAAAACTTTGCAAATTAGTCTCCAGGATTGAAAAATCAGAGGAATTTATAGGACAATCTGGGCCTGCTGATTCTCTCCGAAAATGGGAGTGTCTCAGCAGCGTGGGCCTGATTCTCACGTAGTGACCACTGACCAGCTGGTGTCCGGTTCGTCCCAGGCCTTACAGAGCACATCTGGCAGGGTCACCACTTGCTTCGGGTACTTGAGTCTGGGACCCAAGTCTAGGTCAGGCCTTTCTCTTGGCTGATGGGAGAACTGAATCCCAAGTTCATTTAGTGTTGAAATCGGGATCAGATTCTTGGCCTCCTGACTCTTAAAGGCCAAGGTGATAAATAACTGTGCGACTAAGTTTATTTGTTCAGCGCCATTCATTGCTCTCCAGGCACAACTCTGGAATTCACCTTCAGTGCCTACAGCCCAATTTCTCCCCCGGTTTTGGGAGGAGCCGTGTGTTGGAGTTTGTGGGGCTGGAGTGGGGAGATACCACCATCTCTTCTCTCCTGGGGGGCCATGCCCTGGGGTTGGCAGTGCTGTTCGCCATCCCGTTTTCTGATCTTGAGCATCTGGGAGGGCTTCCAGGCAGTGGTGGGAGGCTTCACCAACTTGTCACTAAATGCCAATCTCTGTTTCCTTCATCTCCCACGCCAGGCAACTACAATTTCTCATTGTTAGAGTATTGGCTCATTTCGGGCGTTGTTACTGCCAAACATTGGAACAGATTGCTTCCAAAAAGGGGGGGACGTTTGGAGGGTGGAGAGTAGTTTTTAATCCTCCCTGATTATCAGCCTGCGAGGAACCATTCAAGTGCTATTTCAGGAAACCAGAACTGAAAGACATCTGTAATGGTGGCAACCCTTTTATATTTAAGAATTCCCATTTCCACCCCCCAAAACACTCAAAAGCACTTCGTTGATGTTTCCTGATCATCCTGGGAGCTGATCTGCTGCCGCTTTTGCTTACCTTCTGGGATATGCCAACATTCTCCTTAACTTGGCCCGCGTCCTGCAGAGTTACGGGCTTCTCATGTTAGTGTTCGGCTTACAAGGAAGTTAACCAGAAAATGGCTTGAGCTATCAACCCACGGGACCTCCCACCCTCGACCAGTCCGCCTGGTTCCTGAAGCTCTAGGCGGCGTGCTTCCCGGCTCTGCAGCTCGCCCACCAAACTTAGCTGCCTAAATGATAGGTTTGACCAAGTTGCCTACTGCTCTTCCATTCGACCCCCTTCCGATAAGAGTTTATAAACTTTATCGATAACTATTCTAAGAGTTATCGCACCCCCTATTTGGACTCAGAGTTAGGTCTGTCCATTCTTCTATCTAATCTAATATAGTCCAATCTTTTTTCCCCCCCATAGCACCTTTTAAGACCAGAAATTCATCTGAACTAGTTTCTGTTCCCAAGTTTCACTCCACAGCAGCCAAAAAAAAAAAAAAAAAGGGAGACATGATGCTGAATGCAAAGGTCCTGGCCAACCTAAAAGTTCAGAAAATGCAGTTATATATTAGATGCTTATAGGGTTCTGAAAAGGTTGGTTTTTGGTTAGTAGCAAAAAAATTCAAGTGCTTTTGAAGTTTTAAAAATGAAATATAGAATTACTGAAGCATTAAAATAAGGCTGAAACAAAACCTTCAAGTACCAGTCATATCAGGAAGTTGAGGGATTTATTTGTGCCCCAAAACCTACACTGAGGATAGCTACCATAACTGAGCTTGAAACTTTTAGCTCTGAGCTTCCTAGCAGCCTAAGTAAGAAAAGAGACATAATGTATTAGTTCTCATTATCTACTTGAAGAATGTATGCCCGCTCATCTGGAGGCCCAAACTTTTCCCTAATTTGAAGACCCTGGAAATTATCACGTGGTTCTTTACATGGAACATCGTAACAGAGAACATTGGGCAATAGCATTAGTTGTAGTTTTTGCCAAGGTGGTCCCTAGACATTGAAAAAATACACAAGTCAGTGGGAATGCTACGAGTGTTTATGTAGAGTAGAAGTGGATGTAGGAGTAGAAGCGGACATCTCTGTTTTGGTTTGTTTTTTTCCTGCCCAGCTTCATTTCCCATCTTCTGGGAACAGCAGCCCTGCTATCGCTTTTGGGGACTGTTCTTCCCCCACTCCACTCAGGGGAGACTCCATTTTAAGGCGGGGCTGTCAGTCAATGTGTCCCCCTTTAGCTAGGGGTCAGCGTGTGCCCCACATGTCTGGATCACTCAGGCAACTTTTCTCAGGAGTTGGAACCTGGAGCAGGGGTGACAGGAAGGCTGAAAGTAGCCCAAACTGGCCATCCTGACCACCATGGTCTGAGGAAGCTCTGTCGTCCTGCAGCGTGGACCCAGGCGCTGCTTGATCCTGCCTTTCCTGAGCGTGGTCCTCGTGCCCTCCTTTCCCTCCAGCGGCACGGCCATTGTGGACTTACGTCTTCTGCTCCAGGGGGCCGGCCTTGGTGGCCATTGCTTGCACCACAAACTCTGACTGCGCTGCAGGAGGAGTTTTCCATGAGCCATTGCTATGCAGTCTCCAGATTCTGATCCATGCGTGTGGAGCAGGGCGCATGCGTGGAGAAAAGCCAGCGTGTTGCACTTGCAGGGCTTGTGAGAGACCAGCTGGAAACCTGGGACACACACGTCTCTCCTGATGCGTCTACTTTGCTTGAAAAAAGTGTCTGTGCGTAACTGGGGGGATGAAGAAAGGCTGCAAACACTTCTTTCCTTGGCCTTTTCAACACACCTATCCTTCCTTTAGTGAGCGCCCCAGAGCAAAAGCAATCCTGATTGTTCTGTAGTCCTGGCCCGTAGCTCCCATGGTCTGGCCCATCATTGGAGAAAGATTTCTGTCTTTGTTGTTTGTAAGGGTGTAGCCCTCCTTTGGCATCTGCTATAAATCTTAAGGTTTTTATGACTTGGATGTCACTCTCACCTTCCTGCCAAATATCTGTACTGAAAAAGCAGAGTGTCATTTTAAGTAATGATGCTTTCACTGCATCCAAAGTAAATAAAGTAATTTCGGTACACGTTATAAAATGAACCCTTCTTGTCTCTGAGTCTGGGGTAGAAATGGTTTCAGGGACGCAAACAGCCGTTTTGGCCAAAATAGCCAAAAAGACACAGTCTCGGGCTGTCTGAGCCTTAGACCTCAAGAAGGATTTGCAGTTGGTTAAAAATGCGAATGGCTTCATAAGTTCACTCTGGGACGATGTGGGTTCTCTAGCCCAGAAAGTGAAATACCTCCAACTTTGGCAGTCCTGTCCCTCTGGGTAGAGAATGTAGTCCCTCAGTTAGTCTCGAAGACCTGCTTTGCCACTTTGATTTAACACAAGGCAGAAATCTTCACAACAAAGCTCTCTGGATCCAGGAAAGGTCATCTGGCATCGGTTAGCTTGGGCATCCCCCCCACCCGCTCCCCACCCCCGCCACCCACCCCTCTTCTTTTCTCTAGGAGCTTGAAGCTTTGTGGAAAATGAATGGCTCGGCAAAAGTGCAAAATTGGGAGAGTGGTGTACAACCCAAGAAAATTCAAATTCGCATTCCCCCTGTGGGACTCCTCTTGGGGAAATTGAAATAATTGGAATACTTCATTGCAATATTTCATTGAAACGTTGAAATATTACATTGAAATAGTCCCACATAGAGTGCAGCCGGGCTCTGTTTTAGGTTGTTGACAGAGTGCGCGACACAGCTCAGTGCTTTTCTGGAAGTGAGGCAGTTTGGAGAATGAAGAATCGAGTCTGAAAACCTCCTGATTCGCGTTTCTGTCTCACTGCTGTGTTCAGGGTAAATAGCGCAGACGCAACGCTGATCTCTTTACTCCTTGGCCCAGAGAACCGGCATTTTTCTTCACAAGGGTAATTCAGTGCCCTTGTTGAACAGGGGCTGGCCCGTGGGAGGCATGTTGTTGGCAGGATACCCAGGAGAAGGGCAAGCGGTCAAGGACGACTTGGAGGGGGTCTTTGGGGCATAAAACTTAATCTGCGAGGACCTCAACTCTACATGTAGGGTAGGCTTACTCTGTGATCTGGGGCAACATCTATGCATTTTTTTTTTTGACCCTCTTTCTTCCTCACAATTAATGAATGATGTTCTCTCCATTCCTGGACTTCTTTGAACTCTCTTGCTACCTGCTGGGCTTATAGACATTTTTTAAATGGCTTTTCCAAGGGGCCATCACCACCTCTTCTCTCCCATCCTCCTGTCAGCAGCTGTGGGCTCTTGCTGGGCTGGAAGTCCCAGCTGAATTGGACAGAAACAAATTTGCCTGTTGCTTCAAAACCATTGCTTTTTGGGTCTATTAAAAATTCTTTTTTTTTTATGCTTATGATTAAGAGACCATTTATCTTTGCATTAGATGGTCATCAAAACTCATTTCTTGGGTTGTGGATGAGAGAACGAATGGATTCATTTTGATCCTAGGACTGGAAGAAATCGTTATGTTGTTGATTTCTTGTACCGTGCACTCGAAAAAGTCTACCTTAGAACACGTCAGTTGCCTGGTTTTGGTGTCGGAAGGGCCTGATACTGTTTATCTATTTTTATTTCTATCATTGGCCCCTCGAAGTGGGACAGGTAACTTTGCTTTGAAGCTATTGGTGCCTACTGGTAAATAAACCATGTGTCAGAGAGCAAATTATTTCTCATCTCTTGCATTTCTCTGGGCATCTCAGACTCGGGGGAATGTTTATGTAGCATAACAATTTTATAAGTGTTAACGTGTTTGTTTTTTTAAGCTCCACATTGTAAATAGGAGCCGAAGCCTGCCTCAGAAAGGTAGAGCTAGATTGACGTTGGCCAGAGTGGAAGGCAGACTCACGGTTCTGTCCCGGCTCTCGTCGTTGGGGTTCCGGGTGGCGTGCTGACCGTGGAACAGACCCAATTAGCCTGCTCTCATCAGGGATTCATAATTCTTAACCTGTGGACCTGGGAGCTCAGGAGGGTCATGGGATTATTTCAAGACATCTGTGAGTCCTACATGCATTACATATGTGTACACGTCCTATACACCAAAAACATATACTTTGCAAATATGTCAACCACATTTCAAATCCTATGTGTTTTACTAAAAGAAACATTTATTTAAATTCATTGTTGATTCATGGTGGCTTTTGGACTGTATGCATATTTTCAATGAGTACAAAATTCCTCTGTGAGGGTCGGCATCCTTTTGGGAATAAAAGGGACCACGGTGTTTGAAAGGGCCGGGCACTGCAGGTTTGATAGGTGCTGAGTCCAGGGCGGTCAAACCCCACTGAAGTTGGCCGAGACTTGTCTCAGTGCTTCTTCCCATGTCCCTTTCTCCCAGGCTTTACTTTCAACAAATGTTTATTGATCTTTTATTTTGGGGGTGAGGAGCCAAGCTCAGTTATAAGGTGCGTGTCTACAGAAGTGGTACCAGGAATTAATTGCACATGCTGGAGAGGGTTTCAGCGAGTGAAATACAAAGTTGGTGGTTATGACGCGGGGCGGGGTGGGAATTCCGTCCTCAGATGCTGTGAATGGGGGAGGATGGGCGCCTTTTGTCGGGAACATGAAGGCTTTCCCTCAAGTCCTATCCAGGCAGGACTCTATCAACTCGGGGGAGGACTATGCCACACGGGCGCATGTTACTTGGGAGGACGCGTACTTTAGTTAACTGGGTGCATGTTTGCTCTCAGCTGAGGCAGAGTTCTGTCAGCAAGGACCAGGGGAAAAGCAGCAGGCATTCCGTCAGCATCTGCACCACAGGTGCTCACTTGAAAGTAACGGCAGATGCGGACAGTAGGGCATCCCCGGACTCGGTGCGTTTCTTTTTTGTCGCAGGACCTTGGCACTTCTCCCCGTGGTTGGGTGCAATGACGCCGAGACTGACACGGTCCTAGACAAGTCAGCCATTGCTGGTCTGATGTGGTCACGTGGTTTTCTAGCCCATCCTTCCGTAAATGCGTTTTCTCCAAGGGCAGGTATTGAGAATTGCCAAGTGTACTGACAAGGGAGACGCTGTGGTTAAAATAGAAATCGCCTCCTGAGTGTTCAGAAGTTCAGAATTTTTATGTTTATTTGGACAGATGCTATTTGGCTAATTTCTTATTTGGGAAAATATTATTTAGTTTACATCTCTTGTTTTTCCCCCTCTCCTTTCTGCAGTCTTTAGCACATCGGATGTGGGACGATTGCGTGGAATAAAGCCAGTGAATTAAAATGTTGGTGATTAGGCAGAACCTTCTCTCTCCTCCCTTCTGTGGTCAGTGTTTGTGAAGAAGCGTCCTCATCAGATGCCAGGGAGTTGCTTGGATGCTGGGGTTCAAACGCATACACTGTCCTCCTCATCTCTCTTTTCATGCACCTGGGCCATTGTCCACGCTTTTGTGTTTTGATGTTCGATGCCTTTGCTGTGTTGTTCCCTTAGTTGAAATGTTCTTCATTACCCACATGCTCTGCTCAGGGGACCGTAATCCTGCTCAGCAGAGGAAACTGTCCCTTTTCTGCCTTTCCTGGTACCCAGTTGCTGTCGAGTACCCCTTTTTTCTGGGTGTCCACACTTTGTTCTTATGTTGCAATTATACCACTTAGCTCATTCTAGTTGTTCTGGTTATTAGAATTATTTGTGGACTTCCATCTCATAAGTCTCTAAGCTCTGGAGGAAAGAGGCTGGGTCTTTATTTCTCATTGTGTGTCTCATTGCACTTGGCACCATGCTTAGAGCATAAAGCTGGGAACGCAATACAAGCCCATTAAATATATTTATTTAGATGGTGCTCCAGTAAACTAATGATATTTTTATAATTATTTGACATCTCTCTTAATTTCTGTGGAAGGGAAAGCAAGAGGTAGTATGGCATACATACCTTTGTTATAAGTAGGGATGCTAAGAGTAGAGGTTGATTTTTGCATTGAGAGAGAGAGAAAGCGAGAGAGAGTCAGAGTCACCCTGCATCTATCTTTAGAGCCAGTTTTAATGGGGATGAACACAGCTCTGTGTGCCCATATTAAACTCTTTGGGACATGTCCTGGGTCTCCTTGACATTTAAGTTGAAATATCAGACATTGTATCTATCTTGTACCCAAGCTATTTCTGCTTCTGGTGGGGATATTATCTGTTAATTCCAGGAATGCAAGAGACTTCAACAGTCAGAGCTATTTATAACAACGTATGATTAATTAAAACACAAAATATAGAATCTGTCTTGTTTAGAGTTACGTGTTTTTCTTGGTCATCGATCATGCTGGCGTTTTCCATGGGGGAACTTTTTAGGTTGCTCTTCCTTATGCAAGAGAAACCGAATGGCACCGGGGCATCGGCGAGAAACCTGGAGGGTTCCTGGACCGCTCAACACAGTACTCGTTGTGCGGTGGAGCGCCCAGTGCGGAGCCCCACGTAGGCAGTTCTTAAATGTTGGATGGTCGCATGGACCCCAGGGCCTTGAGGTCTTTGGAGCCGGGGAATGTTGATTTTTGCACAATTGCAAATGCCACTTTCTGCTATTTTAAGGTTCCGTTGCACTTAGTTGTGGCCGTACAGCAAGTTCGTTGTAGGCAGTGG
>PVKM010024774.1:0-20333 GCA_004027735.1 Carollia perspicillata
TATGTCCTCCTTGGAGAAATGCCCGTCCAAGTCCTTTGCCCATTTTTTAATTGGGTTGCTTGTCTTCTTTGAGTGGAGTCGTGTAAGTTCTTTGTATATTTTGGAGATTAAACCCTTGTCTGAGGTATCATTGGCAAATATGTTTTCCCCCTTCTTCTTTTTTTAAACAGATTTAATACCAACTGGAGTCAGTATAACGTCCCAGAGAGTGAAGCTCAGGGTAGCTGAAGGGAGTGGGGTCCTGGCTCAGAATCCAGAATCGTGCTGTCGTAACCACCCTGCAGCCAGTCGACCCCATCCTTCTGAGGGTGACCCACTCTTCCCGGTTGCTTGGGACTCACGGGGTTTCAGCACTGAAAGTCCCACATCCCAGGAAACTGCTCAGTTCCAGGGGCACCTGCAGTTCATCACCTAAGGACTGACCTCCCTTGCTCGAAGCTGTACCACACACAAGACACCCTGGGTGGGATTTAAAGTACTGTAAGATTTTCAGGTTAAATCTATGTATTTCGTAGCCTTTGTTTCTTTGGTCTATTACCTACCCCAGCATCAGTACCTAGGGTTCCCACCCAGTTACCGCAAAAACATCATTAAAAACATTAAATGAGGCAAGCGTTTCTATTTGGTTAAAAATCTTTATTTTCTACTTATTTTTAAGGGGAAAAAAATCTAATCTCAGACAAATGGTCTGGAATATTTTTAAGCTCTTAGTATTTTACTTGGGAGAGAGATTTATTTGCTGTGCCTATAAAATCTTTTGTGGAGGAATAGTTATTTCCCTATTGGGGTTAGCTTTGTATTTCTCCCTGAAGCCCTGGTCCCTTGCCATATATTTGAGTATACAACGTAAACCAAAATCTGCCCCAAAGAAAACAAATAAAGATATTCCAAGATTAAACACTAAAGGCAGTAAATGACATTCTTTGTGGCTTAATCTAAATTAAGAATCTTATGTTTACAATGTTTCTCTGGAGCTAGTAACTATATTAGTTTCCTAGTGCTGCTGTTACAAATCACCACAAATTTAGTGGCTTCAGACAACACAAATATATTATTTTACAGTTGTAGAGGTCAGAAGTCCAAAATTGGTCTTTAAAAAAAAATTATTTTATTTTGATTTTACAGAGGGGGGAAGGGAGGAAGAAAGGGAGAGAAACATCAACGTGAGAGAGAAACACTGATTGGCTGCCTGCCATACAGGCCCTGACCTGGGACCAAATCTGTAACCCAGGCATGTGCCTTGAGTGGGAATCGAACTAGTGACCTTTCAATTTGCAGGGCAATTCCTAACCAATTGAGCCACACCGGCTGGGGCCCAAATGGGTCTTATAGGCGAAAATCAAGGTGTCGGCAGGGCTACATTCCTTCTGGAGACTTGAGAAAGGGGGTGAGCGGTGGTTGAGGGAATCCATTTCTCATCTTTTCCAGTTTCACTCCTTGGCTAGTGGCCCCAGCAGCATTCTCATTACTCTGATCTGTGCTTTTGTCATTACTTGGCCCTCACAGACTCTGATTCTTCAGCCCCTCCCTTCCATTTCTTAAGGATCCTTGGGACTGAATGGGATTCACTTGGATAATCCAGGACAATCTCCCCATCTCAAGATCCTTAACTTAATCATATCTGCAAAGTTCCTTTTGCCATGCAAGGTCACATGTTCACAGGTTCCAGCGATTAGAACATGGATGTTCAGGTGGGGGGGGCGGGGCGCGGTGGTGATAATTCTACCCCAGTAATTAACACACCATCTTAGCAAGTTCCTAGACTTGACACCCTTGGGACTTCTATCTTTGGGGCTTATTTTCCTGAGTTTGTTGGGTAATTCCTTCCAAATATTTAGGTATCTAAAAGCTTCTGAATACTTTTGAAAAATATTTGATCACACTGCACGCTAATGTCAGGGACATGATGAAATGTATGGGGGTTCCAAAAACGATCAAGTCCATGGGCAAGATTTCTCCCATTTCAAGGTGACCCCACCACGATCCTCATTATCCTTAGCCTTAGCACACACCAAGCAGTAGAACCATAAAAATAGTCCCGCGTGATATTATACAATGTTTTACAGTGGACTAAGGGATTTCACAGCACTTGAAGACTACATAATGAAGCACTTGAAGACTACATAATGAAATACTTAAAAGCAGAGACTCTGGAATCCACCATGGACACAGATCCTGACATACCCAGTGCGTGATCTAAGTCTCGGTTTTACTGTGCAGGGCCTGCCTCATGATTCACGTGAGACTGAATGAAATGAAGCCTATAAAGCGCTTGGCAGCATCTCCGCTGTTATTACCATAAAGACCATGTCATACTAGATACGACCACCTCGATTCCCATTTTACATATAATGAAACAGACTCTCAGAAAAGCAAAGAGTGTGTCTACCATGCACAACTGATCTTATACAACCACACAGCCTGGCACACACAGTATCCACTCCTGAACACCGTTGTGTTTTTAGACTGTCTCCACGGGTTGACCTCACAACTGCTCTGTCACCTCTTGTACTCCTGGTTTTTGTCCCTACCCACCTTCTGTTCTCTGTTGCCTATCACAAGGTGTGGTCTTCGAGGTCTTCTTACATTGTAGAGATCAAATGTCAAATTTCAAGACACAATTACAAAAATAGGTCCAGTTCATCTGCAAGAATATCATACTCCCCATATTTTCCACTTCAATAACCTATAATTCACCCTGCCCACTAAATGGGAGGAAATATTTGCAGATCATATAGCAGATAAAAAACTGTATCTAGAATATGTAAAGAATTCTTACCACTTACAGACAAACCAATTTTAAAATGGGCAAAGGAACTGAACAGACATTTCTCCAAAGATACACAAATGACCGACAAGCACATGAAAAGCTCAGCATCATTAATCCTTACCAAAATACCCACCAAGCATATACACACACGCACATATATGCATATTTGCGTACACATAGAGTCCATATTAATTTCCTTCGGGGCTACTAAAGGGATGATAGCAAATATTTCTTTTAAAAGGACATGGGTCTGCCCTGGCTGGTGTAGCTCAGTGGATTGAGCGCAGGCCTGTGAACCAAAGGATCACGGTTTGATTCCCAGTCAGGGCACGTGCCTGGGTTGCAGGCCAGTTTCCAGCAGGGGATGCATGAGAGGAAACCAAACACTGATATTTCTCTCCTTCTCTCCTTCCCTTCCCCTCTAAAGAGAAATAAATAAAATCTTTAAAAAAAAAAAAAGGACATGGGTCTGACAGGTTCGAGACCCCCTGACCCTGCAGCTAGCCCAGAAGATCGTCTGTGCTCAGTGTGTGGCCTTTCGGAGAAGTCAGGTTTTTTCTTCTGTTCCAGAACAGCTTCAGCCTCGAGGATTCCATGGGGAAAGCAACAGCAAAATTGTAAAACAATTTATAATTCTTCATTTCTGCTACTAACTTCTTCATTCAGGAAATGTGCTGTTTCTGGAGATATCTGATTACACGGTTGGACCACATGTACCCATTAGTCACACGACGACGACGTATTTCACAATGTCTATGAGCCAGATGAGTGCATCTTTACATCTTTCAGTGTCTGATCATTTCGCTTAAACATTTCGTCCTGAACAAAGGGCACTGCTTCATCTGACTGGCCTTTCGTGGCTCAAGCACATCGTGACAAACATCAGTCTTACCACGCTACAACCAAATGAGTCCCTAAGGCACACTGAAGCTGGCCACCGCAGGCCTCTCAACTACGAGAAATGGTCCCCGACTGATGCTGATGAGCGTTTTGGAGTTCTCGGCTCTGCCTTTTACAGGGACTTCTTTCTTTTGGTGGGCTGTTATTTCTGCTCTTAATATTGGTAGCCTCGGGCACTGCCTCCCACCTCTTAATTTGCTGCATCCGTACAAACACTTGTTTTAACACCCACATTACTGGTGACGCTATATTTTTCATCTCTTGGGACCTAGCACCATAACCAAAGTATTTTCATATTTCCAAGTTTCAGGAGCCTCCCAGCTTAAGGAAAAAAATACACATTTATTATATAGTTATGGGGGTATCTTAAGGGCAAAGGTGAACAAAAGGAGTAGAACCAGGAAGTAGGAACAGTAAAATCCAGAGGCCATTTTCTTGGTCTCTCTCACCTCTGTGTCCCTTTGTCCTTCTGTGTCATTTTATGGTTCTGCAGAACCCTGTTCTTGGCTCTTCCACCAAGGTGACTCTGCCACAGCCCCGGAGGTTATTCAATTCTGTTCCAGTCACTTGCAGAGAACAGAGCGCGGCCTCTCTCCCAGTGCAACGGTCCCAAAGGAGACAATCCGGCTGACCCTGTTTGGGTCGGGTTAAGCCCGTGGTTCAATTGATAAGGTTACATAGTATTAAAATAGCTGCTGGGACCATGTCTATGAGGAAGAGCAATTTTTATTTTTATTTTTAATATGTTTTATTGATTATGCTACTACAGTTGTCCTAATTTTCCTCCCTTTACACCCCTCCACTGGGTAACCCCCTTCTGTCTAGCAATCTCTCCACCCTGCCAATCATGTTCATGGGTTGTGCATATAAGTTCTTTGGCTTCTCCACTTCCTATACTAGTCTTAACCTCCCTCCCATCTGTTTTATACCTACCACTTACGCTTCTTAATCCCTGTACCTTTTCCCCATTCTTCCCCATTCCCCTCCCTGCTGATAACGCTCCAAATGATCTCAGTATCTATGATTCTGTTCCTGTTCTAGTGTTTGCTTAGTTTGTTTTAGATTCAGATGTTGGTAGCTGTGAGTTTGTTGTCATTTTACTGTTCATAGTTTTGATCTTCTTTTTCTTAAGTCCCTTTAACATTTCATATAACAAGAGCTTGGTGATGATGAATTCCTTTAGCTTTACCTTGTCTGGGAAGCACTTTATTGAGGAAGGGCAGTCTTTAGAGGAAGAACAGTACAGTGAATGAACCGACTCAACGTGCAACAAAGGATACCAAACAGGCCAGACTTAGAACTTTACCTAAAATAAAAGTAGGCTCCGTGTGAGGGCCCGAGGTGCTCCCCTATGAAGAAACAACAGGAGGTTCAGCCCCATTATTTTGTGATGTTAAGTTTGGTAAGTAATTCTCACACCATAAAAATCTGCCCTTTTAAAATGTATAATTCAGTGACTTTTAGTATAGTCACAAGGGTTCTGCAACTTTATTGCCAGAACGTTTTCCTCACCCCAAATTCACACCTCATACTCATTAGCTATCATGCCCCATTCCCTGCTGCCCCAGCCCCTGGAAACCACTTCTCTATGAATTTGCCTGTTCTGGACATTTCATATAAACAGAATTATATAATATGTGACTTTTTGTGTCTGGCTTCTTGCAGTCAGCATAACATTTCAAGGTTCATGCATGTTGTAACATGTATCAGATTTATTCCTTTTTATGGCTAAATAATATTACATTGTATGAATAGACCAATTTCACTTATCCATTCATCACTTGATAGGTATTTACGTTATTTCCACTTTTTAGCTATTAAAAATAACACTACTATGAACATTCATGTACAAGATTTTGCATGAATACATTTTTAAAATTCTTTGGGGTATGTGAAATTGCTAGGTCAACATAGGTGATTCTACGTTTAACACTTTGAAGAATTTCTAAACTGTTTTCCAAAGTGGCTGCACCAGTTTATTACAGTCCCCACCGGTGTGAGGTGTGAGGTTTCCAACTTGCCCACGGCCCTGCCATCTTTTTGATTGTCGTTTTTGATTATGGCCATGGTAGTGCGACGAAGTATCTCATTGTGATTTGGATCTGCGTTTCCTGAGTGACTAATGAGACTGAACATGTTTTCATACCCTTACTGACCATTTGTGTGTCTGCTTTGTAGAAATGCCCACTCAAATCCTTTGACCATTTTTAATGGGGCTGTCATTTTATTGATGAGTTGTAAGAGTTCTTTAGATATTTGAGACATATGATTTGCAGGTAATTTTCCCATTCTGTGATTGTCTTTTTACCTTTTTGATAGTGTCCTTTGACTCATAAGTTTTAATTTTGAAAAAGTCCAATTTATCTACTTTTTTTCTTTTGTCATGGGTGCTTTAGGTGCCATATCAAAACACACACACACACACACACACACACAAAACCATTGCCTAATCCAAGCTCATAAAGATTTACACTTAGGTTTTCATCTGAGTCTTAATAGTTTTAGCTTACATTTCGGTCTTTGATCTGTTTTGAGTTAATTTTGTACATGGTGGGAAGGAGGAGTCCAACTTCACCCTTTTGCATGTGGATACCCAGTTGTTCCAGCACCATTTGTTGTTGAAAACACTGTTCTCTCCTCAATGAATTGTCTTGGTGCCTTCTTTATTTTTAATGAGAAATCTTATTTGTTTTTTAACAGCTAAACTCCCTTGGTTGCTCAATAATTGACTGTACTCAGCCAAGCATATGACAACAGATACACAACTGAATGTGGTTAAGATGTGTGTGTGTGTGTGTGTGTGTGTGTGTGAGAGAGAGAGAGAGAGAGAGAGAGAGAGAGAGAGAGAGAGAGAGAGAGAAGCCCCAACTGTAATCATCAGTTACTTTCATTTGACATAGGCTAGGATTAGTCTGGTCAGTACATTGGATATACTCACTATTTTGACTGTGGTGATCGTTTTATGGGTGTATACATAATCAAACATCAAACTGTACACTTTAAATATGTGCAGTTTATTGCATGTCAATTATGCCTCAAGAAACCTGTTTTTTTAATTGATTAATTTGAAAGAGACAGAAATATCAATGTGTTGTTCCACTTATCTGTGCATTCATTGGTTGATACTTGTGTGTGCCCTGACTGGGGATCCAACCCGCAGCCTTGATGTATCTGGAAGACACTCTAATCACCTGAATTACCAAGCCTGGCTGGGCCTCAGGACATCTGTTTTTAAAGAGATACAGCCTAGGAGCCAGAGAGTAAATGAAGTAACTTCTTTTCCTAATCAATTTTCAGAATCAGTTGCTCTGGTTGGGCCTAAGGATGTAATACTGACTAGTAATTTAGTAAAACTTGTACTGCTCTTAGGTAGGATAGATAGCAAACCAAGGCAGGGAGGACGAGGGAGGCAGGTCTCACCCACTAACTCAGCAGCCCTGAGCCTGGTTGGATAATATTGCCAGGTGTTCCCAATATCGTAAAAAACACCATGCTAGCATGGGAGGAGGGAAGCCCTTGAAATTCTGTATGTATCATTTCCATTATCTGGGAAAGAGCCTTTGAAACCCTGTATTCACCCCAACATCCAGAAGGGGAAGAAGTGGAGATCCACAGTGCCTAAAGCCCATAACACAGCTTTGGTTAATTGCCTACACTCTGTTTTAGGAAGGGGTCCCTAATGCTTACAGAAAGAGCCCATAAACAACTTTGGGGAACTGCCTACACTTTAATTAACTGCCTCCTGTCACATATCTGTTTTAAACAAGATGAACAAATGTGGTCTGGAGTAAGATGAGAATTCTGGGCTAACAGATCCTCCCCACACACATACCTACGTTTGGGTAATCACATCCCCCAGAGAAGCGGGCACCACTTTTACCCGACAATCAATATGTAACTCCCTTATCCCATCCCACCAAGTACGTAAGTCCTCAAGACAAAGGATCCGATGCTCTTGCTGCCCTTACCTTGCCCTGCCCTGAATGTTTCCTTCCAAGAGAATATATCACTAATAAACCCTGCTTGCTTGCTAAAAGGCTTGTGGATTTGTAATTCTTTATCACGTGGGCAAGAAGAATCAACTTTCTCCTGTTAACACTTCTGCATTTCTCTTAACCGACTTTATTTCAAAAATGCAAGCAGACCACTTAAATTCAATACTTGTAAGGCTGGGACCGACTCATCACTTTGGGTTAAGAATTAATGAGAGTTGGAAATGTGTTTTGACGCTTAAGGAAAAACATATTTAAGCCCCCATCCAGGGAGAAGGTAAAAGAAGTTTCCTTTCCACCTGCACCAAGCTCCATTTTAGCAGAGGCAGGTGGGCGCCACCTGCCCGTTCACCTTCCCCTCTGGGGCATCAAGAACACTGCCAAGCACCCGAGGGGCCCTCGGAAAGTACCTGTCAAATGCACGAACAGAGTCCCACCTATCCTACCCAACCTGTTCCTGGGACCACTCTGGGACTGAGGCAGGTGGCAACTCTGTTCCACCCTCAAACTCAACAATTCCACCTCTAGACACAAAGGCTGCCTGTTTTCTGCAAATTTTCTTTTTTTTAATGTGTTCCACTTTTTGATGTTAAAAAAATTTTCTTTTAAGATTTTCCATAACCTTGGACACTCCAGATACCCGTGTCACGTTGCAAATTGTCTTCTTCAACCTTTTATATTTGAAAAAACCAAGTGGGGGTGGTTTAGGGCATCTCGCATCCAAGAAACGAACCCAAAACACCAAACGCGAAGCGCGGAACCTACAAACCGGAAGCCAGCCCGGGAACGCGGCTGGAGAAGCCGAAGCTCACCCTCGAGACCCTGTCCGTCCCCAGGCGTTAGCGCGATCGTACGACGCGTCCGCGGCAGCGCGGAGCGCCACCCACGGTGAGGGGCGCGCGGCCTCTCCGCGCAGTGACCCTCCAGCACCGGCGCCCAGCCTGGGGGAGGTGCCGAGCGGTTCCCGCCGGACGCGTGGCCGGTGCTCCGCGTGAAACGTACCTGAAGGGCACGAACTAACGCGGAAAGGCACGCCCCGGCGGCCGGCCGTGGGCGCCTCCTCCATGTTCCCTCTCATCTCCCCTTCTCCCTGCAGTGTGGAGAGAGCCCTCTGAGCGGCGGGGCCGGGCCCGCAGACCCCGCGCCTGGCCCCGGCCGCCCCCTCCGGCGGCCCGGCTGCGCCGCCGGGGGGACCCCCGGTGTTGAGGAGGCGTCGCCCCCAGAGGCTGGACCCCCGCAGGCTGTGGGCCGCGGGGTGGGGGGCTCCGTCACCTAAGCTGCCTCGCGGGCCCCAGGGGGGCGCTCTCTCTGGGAAGGGCCTTCTCCCCTCAGTCGCCCCCTCCTCCCCCACAGCCCAGGCCCCGCTCCGGCGGAGGGATGGTCCCCCGGCCCCCGCCCTCCCCGCGCCACCCCGCCCCCCGCCCATCCTCCCGGGGCGGCCCTGGCAACCGAGGGGAGGTCACGCGCTCCGCCCGGCCCTCCCCCGCGGAGGAGGACGCCGCGGGCGGGCCAGGCCGCCTGGGCGGGGCTCCCGGGCGGCCGGGGCGAGGGGTGGTGGGGCGGCCGGCCGGCCCCACAGCGCGGAGCCCGGCGGCGGCGGCGCGGGCGCGGCCATGGCGGGCTGCTGCTCGGTGCTGGCGGCCTTCCTCTTCGAGTACGACACGCCGCGCATCGTGCTCATCCGCAGCCGCAAAGTGGGGCTCATGAACCGGACCGTGCAGCTGCTCATCCTGGCCTACGTCATCGGGTGAGCGCGGCCCGGGGCGCGACCCCGCGGGGTCGGGGACCCGGGGGCCCCCGGCGGCCGGGGGCTGCCCCATCCGGGTCCTGGCCGTGCACCTGTCCCTCTTGGCCCGGGTCACCGGGGCAGCCCCGCGGGCGTCCCCCGGGAGGATACAGGGGCAGGGGACCCCAGGCCGGGACACACCCCTCCTGACCCCCAGCCGCCGGGGGCCGGGCTCGGGGCAGAAAACTGCTTCGATGGTGTGTTTTAAGGGCAGACCCTGGCTAGACCCTCATCTTCTCCTTCCCTCTCGTCCTTCCGCCTGGCTCCGGGATGGCCTTTGGCTAGAGGAGGGGGAGCGCTCGGCCTCAACCTCCCCGCCTTTGTTACTCACTTCCCATCTGAGGATCTGCTGGGCAGAAATCAGGGTTTGGGATTTCCACTTGGTTCCTTTCGGGTCTGTGGCTTCCGGTACTGTCCCTTAACACCATGTGGCAATCCAAGATAGTAGAGGTCACGCTTGCGAAAAGCACTTAACGTCCACTTCCCTCGTCTTAGGGGTCACTCTCCATGTTGCCCGTTTTGCTTAGATACGCCCAGCCGGCCCAGCTGCCACCGTTCCCCACCAAGTGTTTGGTTTTAATTGAATGCACCCCTCACAATCCAAAGAAACTGGAGGAGATGGAAATGAAGTTACCAGCTGGGCCTGGTTCCAAGGTCCACTGGAGTCCAGCTGTTACGGTGTGGACAGCAGATGTTATCTACTTTGTCATTTGTTTCAACGGCCCCCAAACTACACATACAACCATTTGGGCATCTTTCAAAAACGCTGATTGCTGGCTCCCATCCCCAGGCCTTCTGATTTCATCGCTAGAGAGCAAGACCAGCTCCCAGGAGATTTTGATGTGTGGCAAAGTTTGGGGACTAGTGTCCCAGTGTTGCCCAAATTTACTTGATCATGAAAGACTCACCCTGAGGAATTGTATTAAAGTAACCTGGGCTGGGGCTTGGAATCTGTTAGTCCTGCCCAGGGAATCTGCGTGATCAGACAGGTTGACCTCTGACATCTAGCAGCCCAGCAGCAGCAGGTACTGACAGTATTCAGTAAAATGGCTTTCCAGGTGTGTTCCCTACACCAGAACTGCCTAACCCACTCCCAGATTTGGACTCAGTCTCATTAAGTTCCACCAGGAACTCCTCACTCGCCTCCCACACCCCGACCCCTGCAGTAATTGTGATGTATCCTGCATTTTGAAAGGTGATACTTACCTGGTTAACTGAACTCCCATGGCTGGGCTGGATCTGAAGCCTTTGGAATCAAGCTCTCCTGCAGCTTTTTCCTCTTTGCTCGTATTGCTCACGCAAAGATCAGTTGACATCTACCCTAGGGTATCTGTGAAGTTCTAGACTGCAGATGGTATAGTGTTAGTCCCCTCCCCTTATCCGCAGTTTTGCTTTCCACAGTTTTAGTTACCAAGGTGTAGAAATAGTAAATGGGAAATTTCAGGAAAAGCAATTCTTAAGTTTTAAATTGCACGCCATTCTGGGTAGCACGATGAAATCTCCAGGCGTCCTCGCGCCATCCCACTTGAGACGTGGTCGGATCCCCCTTCCCATGAGTCACTGCGCAGCCCTTTCGGTCATCAGGTCAGTTACCAAAAAGAGCAGCCACATTCATGTGACTTTGATCACAGTATATTGTTCGCATTGCTCTGTTTTATTAGTTATCGTTAATCTCCTGCTGCGCCGAATTATAAGTAAACTTTACCACAGGTGTGTCTGTGTAGGAAAAAACACGGTATAAAAAGGCTTCGGAAACGACCTGCAGTTTCAGGCATCCGCTGGGGCTCTGAGACCGTATCCCCAGCAGAGGAGGGGGGAGTACCGTGCCTGTATCTGTGCTGCACGCCGCGGGAGCCACTAGTCAGTGTGGCTGTTGAGCACTTGAAATGCGTCCTTCAAATCGAGACGTGCTATCGCTGTAAAATACACACTGGGTTTTGGAGAGATAGCACAAAAATACCCCAGTAAAATATCACACTAATAATCTTATACTGATGACATGTGAAAACATATTGGGTGACATAAAATATGTCATTAAAGTTAATTTCACCCCTTTTTAGTTTTGAACATGGTTATTAAAATTTTTTACATTTCATATGTGGCTCACGTTATGTTTCTTTTGGGCACCACGTCTTTCTAGAATTCCTGTAAAGTGTTTCTACCTTAATCGTGAAGATTTTTTTTTAAAGCAATAAGTGCTTTGCTTTTATCCATCTTGCCATGATCAAAACTGACTCAGGATTTAAATTAAGAGATTGTAAAAAGATCTCATTTCTTAACTTCCTGATCCAATTCATCATGGTGAAATTGTGGTCTTTTTTTCCCCTTGTGACCCATAGCAATCTTCTGAACAAAAAGACCGAATGTGCATTTCTCGGTTATCTAATTCCGTTACAAGTCACATGATGAAGAAACAGTTAAATCACATAATGATGTTGTGAAACTGTGCATCTCTTTAGCAACTTATTGTACCAATGGTAAAACAATAGTGACCTTCCTGCCCTAAGCTTCAGTATATCTGACTAGAATTAAATGGAAGCTCCTACTGTAGCAGCTGGATTCCCAGAAACGCCGAAGAAGAGGACTCACTACAGGAAAAGCTCATCTCTGGGGTGGGAGATGAATTTGGAGACTGCTCAGATGAGACAAACCTGTAAATAACTAAAACTAGTGAATTTCTGAAGTCTCAGCATCTAGAGCTTGTAAGGACGAGAGAAGGATGCTAGCAGTTCTTAATTCTAGAAAAAAATAATAGTAGTCACTGGTAGGTGACAATAGCTCTGGCAGGGAGGAGCTCTGATTTGTAGCATCGACCCATTTTCATGGTGTAGACATTCCCATCGTGGCTGATTTCAGGCTGTTGGTGGTGACTCACAGATATTGCTCCAAGCATTTGGCATGCCTTAACTGAGGAAACCTCACAGCAACAATCCTGTGAAGTCCTGTTATCATTCCCCTCTTACAGATGGGAAAACTGAAGCAACTTTGCCAAAGTTATGCCTCGTGAGCGGTAGAGCTGAGACACAAGCCGGAGATCAGCTGGCTTCAGTCAGTTTTCTGGCGTCCTAACCACTATGTGCTGACGCCTTTACATTTTTAATTATCCAAACTGATATTAATGTCCCCACTTCAGAGGAAGGAGGCAGAATATGCCTTGCTTTCTTGGAGGAAAATATAAAAATTACTATAAAAAGTTACTTGAAAGGCGTATCTTGTTTTAGAAGGACTAAAGCATAGAGGTCAAGAGAAGAGGCTTCAGAGGCAGAAAGCTTGGGATCACATCCTGATCATGCCACTCACTAGCTGTGTGACTTTGGCCAAGGGACTTAACCTCTCTGTGTCTTGGTTTCCTCCTCTGTAAAATGGAGATAATAATGGACACTTGCCTTACACAGGAGTCAGGATTAAGTTAGTTAATATACATAAGGAGCTTAGGTCAGTGCCTGACACCAAAGCATACTCAAATGGTAACTATTACGATGATAATTTTTATGCTCTCTTGGCGATTCTGCAGGTCACAGTGCATTGAAAGTGCTCAAATGGCTACTAAGACAGCATTAACCAAGCATTTTCTCCATGCAGATCACAGTGCTAAGCACTTTACTGGCATTGCCTCATTAATTTCCCACAAACCACCCTGTGGTTTAGGTGCTATTATGCCTTTTTTGCAGAAGTGGAAATGGAGCCCCCACCACCACCCTCAAAAAGTTAAGTGGCTTTTGCAAAGGTCACACAATTAATGAACGTGGGAGTTCAGCTTCTAACTAGCAGAGGCAGCCTAGCATCAATTAAAATTCACCAAATCTTAACAGCAATTCAAGAGGCCTGTTTTATTTTGTAGGTGGGTGTTTGTGTGGGAAAAGGGCTACCAGGAAGTGGACTCTGTGGTCAGCTCAGTTACTACCAAAGCCAAAGGCGTGGCTGTGACCAACACTTCTAAACTTGGATTCCGGATCTGGGATGTGGCCGATTACGTGATTCCAGCTCAGGTATGCTGTCCATTATGACTCTGTCTAACGCTAAAGCCCCTAGCTAGCTCCTTGCTGTTTGCTGACCTTGCACACTTGATTAATGATTGGCATGGCCAGAGTTCTAATATCCCCAATGCCCAGGCCAGTTGTTTCAGCCCAAGAAATCAGTGCACAGAGATCTCCTTTTGGCTCCCGATCTAAGAGGTAATATTCGATCAGCTGTGTTTCTTCTGCTCTGAAACGCGGCCAGCTTAAACACAGGCAGCTTTCCATGAGGACATCTGGGTCTGTCTCAAGCCCTAAAAGGTGAAAAGGCAAACATTTTAAGTCCTGGGAAAAATTCATGTAGAAATATCACCTTTCCACGTTTTATATTGGCTTTATGGTGGTAAGCCCACAAGGTGAACCTTTTTAAGCAGCGTTAAAAACTTTAACAGCAACTGGAGAGGGAAAGCCAAACAGAAGGAAACACACATACCTGCATAGGATTCCTTCAGGAATAAAGGGAAAGGAAGAGAGGATCTGCTACAGTGTCCTAGTCTCCAGTCTGTGAACCCACAAAGCTCCAAGTTAAATATTGACTCTCTTTAGCCTTGATAATGGCCGCGCTCCACACAGCCGAACCCCAACGTGCCCCTCCAGGTGGTGCATGTGCCACAGTAACTGGGGTGGCTCAGGGCAGATCAGCTATCCGCTCTCCGCTCGGAGCTCTGCAAGGACTTCAGAAACTCTCTCTTTCTTCGAATGTGTTCATTCCCCACCCCACCCCTCGCGACCGCCTTTACAAGAGAGGGTCTTGTGGGGTGCCCAGAGAGAAGACAGAGCTGATGAGCCATGAAGGCCAAATGGAACAGGGGGTTCACAGTTGCTGGAGGTGCTGGTCCTGTTGGCACGCACCTGTCTCAACAGAGACCTCTGCTTCCTGTCGAGTCACAGCCTTGTGCTGGCAAGCTCTGGGCATGCTGCTCAGTCTGTTTACTGGAACCAAGGAAGGAGCTGGGGGCTGGGGGATGAGGGAGTCCCACAGGGCTCTCCCCTCATGAGCTTCCACAACACCCTTCTGCTTCTCTGAAGTCGGAACACAACCATCTGTGTGCATCACATCTGCTTGGCTCATCTCCAGACTGCAATTTCCCTAAACTTAGATAAGAAATAGGAACCCAAAAGTAAACCATGCTGAACTGTTCACATCTCACTCAGGAGAGGGGGAGGGTCCGCCTTTGGTAAACACCACCTGTGTTTGCACGTGGAACACCTGGGAACCTGACCAGTGCCCTGAGAGACTCAGGCTACCTACCGGTCACAACCTCGTGTCTCCTCTGGGGCCACTTCCTTATCTCCCAACATGGCTTGTTCTGGGACTTCCTTTGGAAGATGCCAGCTATTCCCGGAGCTTCCAGCACCTTGTCAGACCTAGGGGTGGAGACGGCTACATACCCCTTGGTCCTTGAGTCACTCTGACCCCCGCAGCTGGCTCCCAGCACTGACTCTGCCCTTGCAGGGAGTGTGAAATGCTTAAAGCCCCTGGCAGGCTTTGCATGTTAGAATGAGAGTGCCCAGGGAGGGGCAAGGTCCAGCTCGAATCTTTGGGGTCTTTGTCTTTTACCCCTGATACAAGGAGGTCATTGTTAGCAGTTCTTTATTAGCAGTCTCATCTCTAACAAATTGCTCTCAAATTTCTTAGAAATGCTAATAAATTAATCATCTGGCACCTCCAGAGTTCCGAGGAAAAAGAACCTTCTTTCTCAGAGGGAGAACTGTGGATGTTGACCCTGACCGAGTCTTCTCTGGAATGCTTTCTTTCTTTATTTATTTTAGTTCCGGTTAGGAAAGAAAACCAGCCAAATTGGAGACCTTTAAATGTTTTTTTTGTTGTTGTTGTTTTTTCCTCTGAGTTAATCTGGTTGGCAGAGGATGTCTGGAGTCCTTGTTGGCTCTTTTCCCTCATAAGTCAGGCTTTATTAAGGAACCATTTTAAGTTATAGATGTTTTTAAAATTGAGGTGAAATTCACACATCATAACATGAACCATTTCAAAATGAAGAATTCAGTGGCATGTAGCACACGCATGATGTCGTGCAGCCATCCCCTCAGTCAAGTTCTGGAACATCTTCGTCACCCGCAAAGGAAAGCCGCACTCCAGTCAGTCACGCTGTTCCACCCTTCCCCGCCCCCCACGGCAAACCGCCAGTCCGCTCTCTGGCCCTGTGGATTTGCCCGTTCTGGACATTTCATATCAATGGGATCATACCCTTCATGACCTTCTGTGTCTGGTGTCTCCCACTCAGCATCGTGCTTGGGGCTCATCCACATCGTAGCAGGTGTCAGGGCTCCATTCCTTTTCATGGCTCAGTAATGTTCCATCACAGACATAGATCACAGCTGTGTACCCTTCACCTGTCGATGAGCACGTGGGTTATTTCCACCTTGGTGAGCAATGCCGCTCTGAACAGGAAGACACAAGTTTTACTTTTAGTCCATTTTCAGTTAGGTTACAAACTCTCAGAGGAGAGAACAGGAGGCCCTGAGATCAGTTTTTCCCATTGTTTTCTCCGTGCCACGTGGGAACTGTGAAGGGCGCTGTCCTGAGAGCGTCTGGCTTTCTCTGCGGCTCTGCTGGGCTCCTCGGCAGGTGACATGGCAGGACTTTCTCCTTCCCGCCCTCTCTGCAGGAAGAAAACTCCCTCTTCATCATGACCAACCTGATCGTCACCATGAACCAGACCCAAGGCTTCTGTCCTGAGGTAGGCGGCTTCTCAGGGAGAGCCTCCAGCCTTACGCCCCCTCGCCAGCCCTGACCTGTGGTGTGGGAGGCTGGCCGTGCAGCATGTTCTTTTTTTCCCAGCTCCCAGATAAGACCACTGTGTGCAAGACAGATGCCAACTGCACTGCTGGCTCTGCAGGCACCCACAGCAATGGTAGGAGTGTGTGACTGCCACCCCTCAGTAGACACCCGCCCTGGGGAGGGCAGCCCCCCACCACGTCGCCCAGTGCCTTCACATGACCGTGGGGGACCCTCTCAACAGTTACCTCTGTCATCTGCTTATCAGAAGCCACCCCAGATCTTGCCTTAAGCTGTGGCTTCGCATGCCCCCGCCCTGCATTTGGCACAGCAGGGTGTGGCTGGCACCCACTTTCCTCCAGTTGCGATTCTTAGACACTAAGCCCCAGAACTCCAGCAGCTCAGGAGGGGATGCACAGGATGCCGTCGGGGGGCTCCCACCCCTACTTCGCGGAAGTCAGAAACAGGAGACCCCCTGTGGACCTGCATCCCCCTCACCCCCATAGGAGTTGCAACAGGAAGATGCGTGCCCTTCAACAGGATTGTGAAGACATGTGAGGTGGCAGCCTGGTGCCCGGTGGAGGATGATGGACACGTGCCAAAGTGAGCCCTGGCCCTGGGAAGGGGCTGAACTGAACTCTGGTTCTCAGGCCTGAGGGGAGGCAGCAGGGGAGGGAGTGACGCCTCTGTGCAGTGGCTTTGTGCTCTTGGCGTCCACATGGAGTGGGGCTACACAGGGTGGCGCTTCTCCACCCGGAGGCGGCTGCCATCAGTGGTGAGGCTGGTCACAGAGTTCTTGAAGGTAAAAGAGCGTGTAACTTTTTTCTGTGTTAGGATTCTGTCAGTTGCAGATAACAGACAGGAAACACTTCTCAGTGCCTTAAGTCCATTACTCAACAGAGAACAAGCCGGGATATCTCCTCAGGCAGGGAGTGGTAACATTGACAACATTCAGTAACATCGTTTGACTTTGTTATATTTATTTGAACAGTGACCTCTAACTTGTAGCAAATGATGCTTCTTACGGCCATGACTGAACGTTTCATTTCCAAATGAATGTCAATAAAAAAGTGAGCTGATCCTAAAGGTGAAAAGGATCCAAATGTCCATCAACAGGGGAAAGGGTAGATTATAGTCCATACACACACGGAATATAATTCAGCCCTGAAAAGGAATGACATCTGACCCATGCTACAATGTAGATGAAGCTCGAAAATGTTATGCTGGGTGAAAGCAGACCACGTAGAAACACGCATTCATATGAAATATCCAGAATGGACAAATCCGTAGAGACAGAAGATAGACTGCTGGTTCCCGAGGGCTGAGGGGAGGAGAGTGGACAGTAACTACGTAATGGGGATGGGGTCTCCTTATGGGATGACGCGGAGTGTTCTGCAGCGAGAGGTGATGGTTGTACAACACTGTGAATGTACTAAAGGCCACTGAAAGTATTGCATATGAGATGCAGAGGTGTGGGGGGGAAGTTATGGTACAGGGAAGGACAAGAGTTTGAAAAATCTGCTGTAACCCATCCCCTTGATGCAGGGATGAGGGATTTGGAAGCCCGAGAAATGTGCCTTCATCAAGGTCACCAGGAGTGATGACAGGCTCAGCCTTCCTCATTGTGTCACCTTGTCATTGACCTTGCTCCTGTCTCAGGGCTGGGAAGACTATTGTTTATATTCTCAAAGATGCCATCAGGATCGGGGAGGCCTCTCCCACAGAGGACTCAGACTACAGTGCCGACTCTCCCACACAGAAACCCATCAAAGAAGTGGGGTCCCCCAGGGGACCAGTTCCACTCACGTTTTCAGCCAGGCGCTGATGCGCCCCTTCTGAGAAGAGGCTGCGGGCCAGAAGACACCACTTTCTGTGTATTTTTAAGGGGTCAGGATCCAGCCTGTAGGTGAATTGACCTTTGCTTTGACTTTCGTAAAACCAGGTTTGTTGAGCAAGCCCAGCAATGGAAACAGTCGAGAGAATTCCAGGGTGGCCACTGGGCACAGCCCTCCTTAGATGCTCCTCAGGTTCTTCTGTTCCGGCTGCCTCGGGCAAGAGGCCAGGAGAGAAGAAACCTGAAGGCTTGGCCTACAAAAGTCTCCTCTCTTGACCTGGAGTTCACGAAGAGGAGAGCAGACGATGCTCGAAATGTTTTTTTTTTTTTTTTTTTTTTTTACAAAATGACATTGTAACATGCATGTGTATGCTTTTAAGAAATATTACACAGGCATGTGAATACATGTACATTTGTACTTACATTAATACTAACGATATGTTACAATTTTTTTCAGACCTGCTTTTTTAAAGGCTGCAGAAAACTTCACCCTTTTGGTTAAGAACAACATCTGGTATCCCAAATTTAACTTCAGCAAGTAAGTGATGGCCAGCTGTGGGAGTTCACCAGTGTCTCTTGGAGAAACTTCCAGCTCTTTGAGATTTGCCTGTTTCTATTTTCTGCTTTCTCCCGACTTTAGGAGAAATATCCTTTCTAACATCACCACTACCTACCTCAAATCATGCATTTACGATGCTGTAACAGACCCTTTCTGCCCCATCTTCCGTCTTGGCAAAATAGTGGAGAGCGCAGGGCACAGCTTCGAGGACATGGCCGTTGAGGTAGGTGCGGGCACAGTCTCCCTCCGACACGTCTCATTCCGGAGCGGGCCCCCAGGAAAGCCCGTTTGTCTCTGCTCGCATCCTGCAGGGTGGCATCATGGGCATCCAGATCAAATGGGACTGCAACCTGGACAGGGCCGCCTCCCACTGCTTGCCCAGGTATTCCTTCCGCCGCCTGGACACCCGAGACCTGGACCACAATGTGTCCCCCGGCTACAATTTCAGGTGAGCATGAGCATGGGTCCTGTTTCTCACGTGTGGTGGGAGAGTGCTGACGGTGGCTGGATCGTGCCGCAGCGGAGGCATCCTCGCCTGTCAAAGACCAGCAGCACGCAGGGAGCCGCCACGGGCAGGCAGGAGCACGCGCCAGAGGCCGTGCTGAGTGGGGCCCTGTGCCTGTGCCATCCTGGCCCCTAGGAGAGCCACCCTTGCCCTTTCCTGCCTCAGGAAACATGCTGGGGCAGTTTGCAGAGCAGCTGAGAGAGGTCGGCTGCTGCTTCAGCTTCCTCGGGCCAGCCTGAGGTGGGACCTCTGCGCACTAACTCAGAGGCCTGGGTGAGCTTGTACCTCTAGTCCAGAGGCCTCTGGGGCCTCGCCCAGGAATTGGTCTCTCGAAGACCGAGCCGCCCCGTCATCTCCAACGTGCAGAGGATACAGGTTTTAGCTTCAGGATAAGCCTTCGCTGGTACTTCTCTGCTGAAAGTGCTATGGGTTTGTTTCCCCGGGTGGTGCAACAGATCACCACAAACTGGGCGGCTGGAAACAATGGGAACTGCTGCTCTCACCGTTCTGGGGGCCAGAAGCCCGAAATGAAGGTGTCAACAAGGCCAGGCTCCTTTCTTGCCACTTCCAGCTTCTTGTGGCTTCAGACCGTCCTTGGTGCTCCTTGGCTGGCAGACGCATCACTCCAGTCTCTGCTGCTGTGGTCACAGGGCCTGCCTCCCTCTGTGCATCCTCTCCTTTCGTGTAAAGACACCAGTCTTATTGGATGCAGGGCCAGCCTTAGTTCAGTAGGTCCACATCCTAACTGATCACATCTGCAAAGACCGGTCTCCCAACATGGCCACAGTCATGGGTTTCATGTGAATGTTGGAGGACACTATTCAGTCCAGGTCACAGCTGGTGATCTGATGAGAGGGCCAAGGGGCCAGGGTCATGTTTGCCACTCTCACGTAGCCCTGCACATTTTCATGTGCCTTGTGTTACACGTCTAGCACGCTGGTGGCCACGATTAAAAATAGGCCCTAGGAAGGGGCAGGGGAGCAGGCCAGTGGTGCTGTTGTGTTGCACTTGTCTCCCTCTTGTGGTGACACGTGGAATCAAATGCAGGTGCGATCTGCTAGCCTTTTGAACCATCTGACTCACTGGATACAAAGGTAGATACTGATTATTTTTCCTAGTAAGGGAATTAGATTTTTGTTGGTGTCCGTACCCTCACACAATTCTTGTAGAAACTGCTGGGCTGGAACCCCAGCACAGAGAGAAGCTGATGGGACCCTCACAAAAAGGACACCCC
>PVKM010024775.1:0-20330 GCA_004027735.1 Carollia perspicillata
CCCCTCTGTGGCTCTTTGTCCATTTGTCTCCATCTGTCTCTCTCTGCATGTGGTTCCTGCCCCTCTCGCTCTGTTCTGTCACACCATTGCTGCCCCCTTCTCCATCACATGTTCTTCATGCCAATGCAGGCGTGCTGGTCACCATGACAACAGAGACAGGCCCCGATTCTGAGGTGAAGAAGGCTCAGGAAGAGGCCCCGCAGCAGCCTGAGGCCGCCGCCGCCGCTGTGACCACCCCAGTGACCCCCGCAGGCCACGGCCACCCGGAGGCCAACTCCAATGAAAAGCATCTGCCCCAGCAGGACACTCGGCCTGCTGAACAGGTGTGTGCCCGAGAGGTGGCATCCCTCCTCCCGCCCAGCACCTTCTCTGGGGCAAGCCCTTAGGAGAGAGGAGAGGGGAAACGAGAGTTTATTACTGGCCCGCCACACGCCGAGCATAGCACCAGAGGCATTGTTTTTGTTTTTATGTTTAATTCTCCCAGACCTAAGAGAGTACCTATTAATCTCCCCATTTTTACACTTGGAGCAGATGAGGCTCAGCAGGATGAAGGATGTTACCCAAAGTCACATTGCTATAAAGTGACAGAGGCAGACGTCGAATCTAGATCTGATTTCAAAAACCCATGTTCTTTCAACCTTAATTTCCCTGCCTGTCTGTTCTAGCCAGGCAAGCCCCATGTTGCCCCAGAGCACAGTTTATTACCCTGAAGCTGCAGGAGACTTGAAGATTCACCTACCCATTGAAGTCACACCTTCCTTAATTCATGACAGGCCCAGGTAGGGCAGGGACTTGGTCAAGGTCATTGAGGGTGTTGGTGGTACAGCTAGGACTAGAGGACAGGGCTTAGACCTCCTCCCCCTCCATTGAATCACTCCACAAGTCCCCAGTGGGTCCCCACTGGGTCTCACACTAGCCCTGGTGACAGACCAAGGAGGAGGAGACCAGATGGCTGCCCTGATAACTCATGCACCGTCCTCGGGAGACAGGACAGCTCTGGCCACCGGGTTTGGTTTTGTGGGGTGCTCTCGCCCACAGAGGCTGCCCCCAGCAGCAAGAGCCTGCAGGAAAGCTGCGGACCCAGCACGTGAGCCACCCTGAGCTCACAGAAGCTCTGACTCTCCTCCTGCACATACCCGCCACTGACCCTGGTCACCCCCGGGGGCCTCGGACGGCAGTGGCTCTCATTCTGGGGCTCTCCTTAGCCCCAGCTGCCTCCTTATTGCATCTTGTTGGGATGAAAGGTTCTGGTTTCAAACCCACTAACCAAGCTTTCCCCCTGCTTGGACCTGCAGAGCCTAGATATGGAGGAGAAGGACAACGGGGAGCCCGACGGCCTGTCGGAGAGGACCACACCCAGCAAGGCCCAGAAGTCGCCCCAGAAGATTGCCAAGAAATACAAGAGCGCCCTCTGCCGAGTCACTCTGCTCGACGCCTCCGAGTATGAGTGTGAGGTGGAGGTAGGGAGCACCCAGCGCCACACGCCCCAGCCCGGCCAGCTGGCCTCAGAGCCAGGGCAGGCTTCTGTGTGTACGTAGCCTGGGCTGAGCCAGAGGGCGTCCATTCTCCATGGAGCCTTGGACTGACCGTGGCACCCTGGGGAGATGACCTCGCCAGCCCTCCTTTGTGCAGATGGTCGCACCAAGGCTGGGGAGGGCTGTTTTGATTGCTGATAGAATTAGATGGGGCACCAGACTGGCACCAGGCAAAGGTTTCACAGAGTGGCTGTACCTTGGCAAGGAGCCACCGTCTAGGGGCTGGTCTGCAGCCCAGAAGGCCTGGGCACCAGGCTCCTCGGTGTGACCCAGCAGGCACTGATGTTTTAGCGAGAATCATTTCCATGTATTTGTTGGTCGGAGAGAGGGTCCTCCCTCATGAACCGCCCTGTCCAGGTCACCATTTCTGGTCTCCAGGATAAACTGGCCATTTGAGGGTTCCATGCTAAGGGTATTGTCCCCCAGGCATAGGGGGTGGCCGTGTAGAAACCCTGTGGCATGGTCCTGTCCCACACTGGGTGGCAGGGCAGATGCCTCCTCTCTGGGGCCAGCCCTCCTGGCCCCACATTGAGCATCTCTCTTTTCCTATACAGGCTCGGGTCCCTGCCCGAATTCTGAACTCCCACGTGGCCCCTCGGGTTCTTCCCTAGTACAGGCACCATTCCTGGCTCTCTCCATGTGTATGAAAGAGTCTAGAGGTGGCCTTACCACCGAGAGTGACAGGGGCCACCTCCCATCTCCCCCATGTCCTCAAAGGAATTTGGCTGACTCCTGAGCCCTGGGACGCTGGGTCCCTCTTATTTGCAGGGTTGGGTTTTTTTTTTATTTTTTAAATATACTTATTTCTTCTATTGAAGGGTTTCAGAATAGACACCGTGCCTATTTCTGGGCACAATAAAGCAATATCTTCCCTCTCGTCTCTCTTGCCCACACCGGCCCAGGAGGCTGTCTCAGGCAGCCCCGGGAGGGTGCAGGGCGTTCGGCTGAGGCCAGGCCCCCTTTCTCTGAGGGACTCCTCCAGTCTCAGGAAGCTCTTTGCTTCCCAAAGCTGCTGGCCGTAGTCAGGCCTGGTCTCAGTCCCCACGCCCTCTCTCTGGAGGCCCCTGTGCCTCTTTGAGCAGTGACTGCTTGTCACTCCCCCTGCCCGGCAATCCCTTTATCGGTGCTCACCCTCACCCCTGTGGGTTTGGGGTACCCAGCCAGGTTCTGGGATTTGGCCTTGTGCATGACTCCTCAGGCCCAGATGGTGCTCAGAGAGGCGCTGAGCCTGGGCATATGGGGGTGGGGCAGAAAGGGGGCTCTCTACCAGGGCTGCTTCAAGCTGAGGCTGATTTAGACCCCAGGAGCCCCTATAAAACCTCACTCGCTGCCCAGGTGAGGGGTGGCATTCCAGGCTGGGCCGCCCTGGGTTTCACTCGCACTCAGTGTAAGGGGAAGGGCGAGGGAGGGTGAGCCACTCTTCGAGCCTGCATCCCAAGCCCACCCCTGCCCCTCTGTCCACGTCCCTCATGTACTTCAGGCGGCTCTTCTCTTCTCATACCCAAAGCTTAGACTTTCACCCTCCGCTCTTTGGGTCCAAGTGAGTCTCCTTCTCTTAATCGCTGTAAAGGAAGGAGAAATCAGCCTTGGGAGGCTCCGTCCCCAGCCCCAAACAAGCCCAGGGTCTAGGAGGACCCCAGCCAGGCTTGGAAGAAGGCAGCCCAGGACCCGGGCGTCAGGGTCAGAGCCAGGTGGATGGGGACTGCTGACATCTCTCGGGTTTTCGCGTCGTCCTAGTGGAGCCGGGGGTCTCCCCCTGCGCCTCCCCGAGGTGCGTGTTCTGGCCTCACAGAGCTTCGCTCTCTTCTTCAGAAACATGGCCGGGGCCAAGTGCTGTTCGACCTGGTCTGTGAGCACCTCAACCTGCTGGAGAAGGACTACTTTGGCCTGACCTTCTGTGACGCTGACAGCCAGAAGGTGCCTGGGCTGGGGAGCAGGGCTGGCAGGGGAGGCCTGCTGTGGGCGAGACTTCTGCCCTCGGGGCCCCGGCGTCCTGGTGGCATCCCGTGGCTTCCATTGGCCCTCAGGTTGTCACTGGTCACCTTCTGTTTGCACATCCCCAAGGTTCAGCCAGTCCTGTATTGTCCTTGGTTCTCTGTGTCCTCTCCACTCCCCAGTCTTTTCTGGGTGACCTGAATGTCACTCCAGATGAGTATCTGGAGAGCCAGCCATGACTTCCCAGGGGGAACCGAGGCAGTTCCCCCAGCCCTGGGGAGGCTCCGTTCTGTGTTTCCCTGGTGCCCTCCTTCCCACCAGTCCCACCGAGGCTGTGTTACCTGTTCGCTGCACTGCCTTAGGGCAGCGCCAGCCTCAGGGCCTCGAGTCCCAAGCCCTGTGGTGAATCCAGGCATCGTTCCTGCACCTCCTAGTCCCAGGGAATTGAGCCCAGAAAGCTCAGCCAGGGAGGGGTGGCCCCCGCCAGGGCTGTCAGTGGGGCCACTACAGGATGTTTCGATCCCTAACGTCTCCCTGGGTCCTGTTCTCTAACTTCCCTCTAAAGAACTCTATCTTCTCCTGCAGAACTGGCTGGACCCGTCCAAGGAAATCAAGAAGCAGATCCGGAGTGAGTGGCCCGCGGTGGCTGGGCGCTGGGAGCATAGAGGGAGGGCGGGCAGGGGCTCTGGGCCTCAAGGCTGCGGTTGTGCCGCTCTGACCCCCTTTGGGAAACGCATTCAGACTCTTGAGTTTGTTTGCTCCCCATGGACGGCCTTGGGGAAGGCAAGGCATTGGTGTACGGAGTTTATAGACGAGGAACCTGAGGCCTGGACAAGAGAACTGACATCCAGAGCGGCGATTTTCACCCTCTTTCATCTCAGGGCACACCAAAAAAACATGTTTTGCCGACCTGACAAAAAATTGGTATAATATTGATTCATCCACACCAGAGGGTTATTGTTGCGTTGGCTGTTGTCATTTTATTTGACAGTCTAAGGGAAAAGAGGTCAGTGCTCATGACTAAATAGTCAGGCATCGCGTGTTTTACAAATTCTTGCGGCATACCGGTCGAAAATCGCTGATCTGAAGCCACACAGCAGGTTAGCACAGGGATCAGCGACACCTCCAGGACGTCAGCCCTGGAAGGGACCTGTGGGGTCATCTAGAACAAGGGGACAAACCGATGGCCCGAAAGCTGTCCAGGGCCAGTGAAGGCTTCAGGGATCAGCTTGGAATCCCTGCTCCCACACACCCTGGGCCACTGTCAACTGACAGGGTTTAATGTGTTGGGAGAGAGCCAGGCCCATCCCTGACCTCGGCCATCTCCTGTGTTTAACAGGGGATGGCTGTGGCCCAGAGAGAGGCAGTTATATACCTAAGGTCACAGAGCAAGCGATCAGCTGAGTCAGGTCTTGAGCCCTGGCTTTCTGACACCATCCTGCACTTGTTTTCAACAGATGAGCAGGCCAACAACCTGTGTTTTATGTTGGGAGGGGTCGGGCAGCCTTCAAATGGTGCAAGGGGGAGGTAGGTGGCCTTAGCCAGGGCTATGCAGTAGGCGGAGACCTGGAGCCTAAACAGCCCTCCCCCTTGCCTGGACTCTCTCTCTGGTCCCTGGGCTAGAAGGCTCTAGCGGAGCCTGTTGCCATGACAGCAGGCATCTGGGCCCAGGGATGCCAGCTGACTCTGTGGGAGGGGGCTTGAGGAATTCTTCCCTTTGGCTCCTGTCAGTTGGAGACAAAGAGGGAGGCACACAGACAGAGCACGCTCTTCTGGAGCCATCCGGGTCCTAGGCGTGAGCTTCAGGCTGTCCCCAGGAGCCCCAGCCTGCCTGGGAGGGCTGGCCCTCCTGCCTAGAAGGATCAGAGCACATACAGTGTTCAGCGCTGGGGACGGACCCAAAGCTTAGGAAAGAGAAGCAGCTGACAGCAGTGGAGTCTCAGCTCCCTCTCCAGGGTGGGGAGTCTGTGCCCTCCTGTCACAGAGGAGCAGTGCCGCCGCCTTGTGTAGAGCACAGTTTCCGTCCCTACCCGTGTGACTCCCACCCGTTCATTCCGGTTCTGCGCTCTGGAGCCCCCACGGGGCAGTTTTTTACCCCCTTTCTTTCTCTGAGACCGCTCCCCCAGCCTTTGGAAGGTGGCACAAGTCCTCGTGTCTTGGGCTTCAGAGTTGGGTCTATTTCCTCCCGAATCTCTGTGGCTGTCTCCGAGGGCACTGGGGACAATGCCTCGACCCCTCTGGGCTCCTGCTTCTCCTTGGCGAGTGAATTAGTGATTCCTGCCTCATGCGGTGGGGGTGACAGTTAAATGACACATGTGTGGACAGTGCCTGGCAGATAGTAGGGGCTTCTCTGAGGCAGCGGTGTGGTGGTTAAAAGGAGGGAGAATTCCGATTCCCAGTCAGGGCACATGCCTGGGTTGCAGGTCAGTTCCCAGCAGGGGACGCACGAGAGCCAACCATACATTGATATTTCTCTCCCTCTCTCCTTCCCTTCCCCTCTAAAGATAAATAAGTAAAATCTTTAAAAAACCCTGAAAACAAAAAGGAGAGAGAATGAGGCTTAACTGCCTGGATTTGATTTCTGACTCCATTACTACTTACATGAATTATTTTGTGTCTCAGCTTCCTCTTCTATAGACTGGAAATAATGATAGTGCCTACCTTCAGTGTTGTTGTGAGGATTAAATGAGGTATTAGGTACACGACACCTAAAATGGTACCTGCGCCAGTAGCATCTGATATGTATTAGTTGTTGTTATTATTATTACTGTTATCATTTCTGAGACAGGGATTGTTTCCTCTTGAGGCTTCCTTTTCCAGAGACTTAGCTGTGGTCCGGAGCCTGGGTTCTGGGGTCGGCTGACACGAGGTCAGACCCTTGTCTAGCTGAGTGACCCTGGGAGAGTGACTTAATCTCTCAAAACTTCATGTATAGGAATGAAAGTCAACCTCAGGATCAGAATGAAGGTTAAATTCCCATACGTGTCCATAATGTTGTTAGCAAAATAAATGACCAACGCTCAGTGAGGGTTGGAGACATGACAGCTATATGGCAAAGATGGTGATGACCACAGGGACAAGGATTATAGTGACAGCTTGGCCTCCAGCCCTTCATGACTCCTCTCCTGTCCTAGGTGGGCCTCCCTGTCTTACTGTCAGGGGTCCTTCTACAGCATGGCGCCCGAAATGCCCCAGAGGTGGTCTGACCGTTGCTGGGGACCGTGGCCTTTCACCAACACCCCTCTGCGTCCCGCCGCCGCCAGCCTCTCCCATCCTGAGAGGTCGTCCCTTCTCTCTGCTCACAGAGCTACTTTCCGGCTCAGCCTCAGCCTTTGTTTCTCCCTGCCTTCTATAGATGTACCATTAATTTTTCATATCTAAATGTGGAGGTTAACATTTATCCCCGCGAAATGTCCTTTGTTACTTTTAGCCCATCAAATTTGCCTTTTAGGCCTTGTTTATAATCCAATTCTGTCATTTGAGATAGAGTTAAAGCGAGATAGGGCAGAGTTTTCCAAAGTGTGTTTCAGGGAACATTAATCTGCCTTATGAAAAATGGATACAGCAGGTCAAATGAGTTTTGGGAACTTGAAGGCTTGCCTCCTTTAGAGAGGTACAATTTGTAATGGCAGAGTGAGGGCTCTGAGAAGTCTAAACTTAGAAAACCTGTTTAATGTGGCACTTCCCAGACTTCTTCCCATTAGCGTCCCGCGGCATAGACTTTGCAGAAGAGGAAGGAGCACGAGCTCTGGAGCCAGGTGACCTTGGTCTGAACCCCAGCATCCCCACTTCCTAGCTGGGTGACTTTACGCTGGCCTCATTTGCAAAAGGAGGATAACCATAGGCTTTACTCATCGAGATTTAGTGAAGTGATGTTTGTGAAATAATGGTGTGCCTGGTGTGCACCATTGGTGTCCCTTCTTTCTACCTTCCTTCCTGCTGCTAGTTCACAAGTCTCTTAACCTGGGCCTTAGTCTTCTCATCTGCCAAGTGGGAATGTTCCAGACTCCCTGATTAGATTGTCCCGAGATTATAGACATGAAAAGCCTTTGAAAATTGCTGATAGGATGGTTCATCTGGGCCACCCACTGGGGTCATGGGGCCTCTCTGACCTCTGCCGCATTTTCTTCTTGCAGGCAGCCCCTGGAATTTTGCCTTCACAGTCAAATTCTACCCCCCTGACCCTGCCCAGCTGACAGAAGATATCACAAGGTGAGAGCGCTGGAGGGAGGGGCAGGTGTGCTGGCCATGGGAAATGGGGTGGTGTGTGACAGCAGCTGCAAACTCAGATGCCTTCCAAAGCCAGGCAGACCCTGTCCACAAAGGAAGCTGACTCAGTGCTAGAGAAACTGATGCAAACACAATGGTCAATGGCAGGTGACCCTTGGCTTCAGAAGGGGAGGTGTCACAGAGAGCAGTGGGGACTGGTATGAATCCAAGGGGACAGAGGCCATCTAAGACAGTTGCTGTTCAGCTTGGGCAATCATGGCCTTGTGGGAACTGGGCCCAATTTGAGAGTAAAAATCACAACTTTTAAACATTGGAAACTAATTCAGTTTTTTAAAAAAACGCAGTGTGGGCATCTCTGGGTAGGACCAACCAAATACACCTGAAGGTCTGGGGTGCTGGGTGGACCACTAGTTTTCGGCTTTGGGGGTTAGGAGGGAGTAGAGTGCAAATGCCTCTGCACGTGGGATTGGGTCCCAGGCAATATTCTGTGTGCACATCTGGCATGTGGGGGTCAAATGAAGTGTGTGAGCCACCCCCCACGGAGGCCAGTCTGGCTGCTGGGTTCACACGGATTGCACATACAGTCTCATTGTGCCTCGGGGCCAGTAGATAATGCGGCTTGAAGATTGAAAGGCGGTGCAACGCATCCTTCCAGGTGAGAGCTTTTATGGGCCTCATCCCACCTCTGGAAACCAGAACAGTGAGAGACCCTTCTCTTTAGCATAGCTCATTCCAAAGAGATAGCCTCACTTCATGATGTCCTGGGCCGTGTCCTCCTTGTGCTGGGCCCTGCCCACCCACCAACAGTAAGATGTGGACTTGACGTTATTCCTATAGCAGGGGAGGGCTGTTGAGCCATCCCATCCCTGCCATTGAGTCCCTCCTTAATAATGTTGGCTGCCTGTTTGCCAGGCAATGGGCCAAGGTCAAGATGCTGACTTTGGCCTTGGGAGATAAGATATTTGTCCCTGGAATAGATCTGGCTGGAGGCCTTAGCCTCATTAGCCCTGAGGTCCAGCTTGTGGCCAAGATTCTGCATCCATTCCTAGTCCTAGGAATGTCCTAGGAGGACTTAGAGCTTCAGACCAGCTCAACCCCCACCCCTGTGGCCTTGCCCTCTGGTGCTTCTCTTCGTGCCAGTCCCCGGGCTTCCAGGGACCCCAGGAGGGAAGTTGACTGTGTCCAGCATGGATGACCCCAGGGGATAGGGCGATTTAGTAGAAAATATCCAGGCCCAGAATAAACTGGTCAAAATGACAAATTGATTGAAATGAAATACTGATCAGAGTGCTTGGTGATGATTTCTGAAATCTTAGACTTGAACAAAATGTTCATCTCTCCACACTCGGTGCCTGTGGATTCTGAGCCCGCACCCTGGCCCTGAGCGCACACTGAGGCTACACCCGCTTCCTGCCAGAGCTTCAGATCAGACTGCAAAAGAACATCACCAGCAGTCAAAATTATATTAAATAAAAGCCACTTAAAAGAAAAAGAAACAGGCAATTGAAAAAATGGAGAAACATAGCAAAATGGGCAAGTAGGCATTGCTGGCAGGGAATGGACTAAAACAATTTTTTTAATACACAATAACCAAAAAAGCAATAAAAATGGTTTTAAATGGTCCTAAAAATTGTAAAATCGTCCAAGTGTGCATAAAAGTTATAAAAAATCATGGCCTGGTGGTTGGAAATGTTTCTTTTAAACCAATTTATTTTTAGACAATTCACTTAGTGCTAGAGGCAAAATAAAGAGTGTTGAGAAAACACTGGCGAGCAGGTCCGTCCGGGCTGTGGGCACGCTGTGTAGAAGATAAAATGAGTGAGGGTGTGTCCCATGTGCTGACCTGGGAAGGGCTCTGCGGCACAGGGTTGGGTCTGCAAAAGCAGGCTGGTCAGATGCAGCCTTTGATACCACATACACATTAAAAACACACACAAATCAAAACCACGTGCAGGCCTATGCAGCCATGGAGGAAAAAGGTCTAGAACAGCACAGATGGCGGCGGGGGCCTCCAGTGGAGGGGATTCTGAGAAAGGACATCAAGAGGAAGTTTAGAGGCATCTCTAAAGTTTACATTTTTCCACAATCAGAATACATTCATTGTATAAACAAGAGTACATGACATTTTACGACAGCGGTCAAAGTAGTCCTATTTAGCTTGAAAATGAGTTAGAAATTGAAAATGCTCCCACACTAGGAAAAATCCTTCAAACTTAGATGTGAACAAAAATGCTTCAAGTCATGTGAAATGGTGCAAAACACACCCAAATTACCAATGCACGAAATGCCGGTATCTTCATTTTTCTCCTGAGCTGAGGGGTGGTCAGCTTGGTTCTGATGGGGCAGGGGGCAGCTGTGCCGGGGTAGGGGGGTATCTCGGGAGGGAGGGGCCTCGTGCCCATGCCCACTCTCCCCTATCTCCAGATACTACCTGTGCCTGCAGCTGCGGGCGGACATCATCACAGGCCGGCTGCCCTGCTCCTTTGTCACGCATGCCCTGCTGGGCTCCTACGCCGTGCAGGCCGAGCTGGGCGACTATGACTCCGAGGAGCACGTGGGCAACTATGTCAGTGAGCTCCGCTTCGCCCCTAACCAGACCCGAGAGCTGGAGGAGAGGATCATGGAGCTGCACAAGACATACAGGTGAGAGGGCCTCCACCCAGGGCCTTCCTAGAACCGTCCCTGCCAGGCCCCCAGAGGCAGTGCCGGAAGTGCCCCACCTGGCTCTGCCATTCATTCGAGGTGCATATCTGAAGGCAAATCATCTCATCAGATGGGAATGACAGTAACTAGCTGTGTGACCCTAAATGACCTCTTGGGAACTCAGGTCCTAAGCTCCTCTGCGAGTGTGATAATTCTGCATCATTGGCTTCTTAGAATCAGTCTCTTCACCTGCCACCTGGAGACAATAACTATTGTGTGGCCTGATGTCTCGATCGTGGCACAGAAGTTCTTGCACTGTAAAGCTGACTGCCTGGGCCTTCTGGCTTGGCCATTTTCTAACAAGGGGGTCTCAGCCTTGTCATTTTACTTTCCTCTGCTTTAGTTCCCTCATTTGTTTCGTAGGGACGCTATTAAAACTTGCCCTGGGGGGTTGTTGGGAGGGGTTGTTGGGAGGACTAAATCACCACATGCAATAGTTGATTGTGCAGAGAGGAAAAGCACTTTGTTGCAGAAGCTTGATGATTAGCTGGCTGTTTAACCTGTCAGCCTCATTTTTTAAAGATTTTTGTTTCTTTATTTTTAGAGAGGGGGAAGGGAAGGAGAGAGGAAGAGAAACATCAGTGTGTGGTTGTCTCTTGTGCACCCTCTACTGGGGACCTGACCCGAAACCCAGGCACGTGCCCTAGACTAGGAATTGAACCTGCGACCCTTTGGTTCTCATTCCGGTGCTCAATTCACTGAGCCACATTAGCCAGGGCAAATCAGTCTCATTTTTTACCTGTATTTGTACAGACTTAGACTGTCAGTGTTTCTCAACTAGCAGTATTTGGAGGAGGAGAATTCATTCTGGAGGATGTGTGGCATCCCTGGGTCTCAGCCATTAAATGCTCCTATCACCCCCTCAGTCACTGTAGTGACCCAAATGCCCCTCCCCATTTCCAAATGCCCACTATGGTACCATTCCCCGGCAGGGAACCCCTGAAACCGAATGGTCTCTAAGGTCCTTTCAAGCCAGAAGTGCTTTGGGCTCCAAGGCCAGGGTTGTTATGGAAACCCAACATGGTAAACAATGGGAAAGTGCATTATGAGCTGCAAAGTGTGGTGTGTAGTGCTGTTACCTCATTGCTAATAAGGAGGGAATCATCCTGGAGGGATGAAACATCTGGAGGGAACGAGGAGTGTTGTGTCCTGGGGGCTGCGCCAGGAGCGGATGCCCAGGGCCAGATGTGGGGAAGAAAGCCTGCTGGGGTGTGACTGGGAATGCGGGGTCTGGGTGGCAGACGTGTCTCTCCAAGACTCGCACACCAGCTCCGATTGGTTAGCAATGGCAGTTGTTGTATTGTGCTGAGGAGGATGCTGAAACCGTATGGCTGGTTAGCAGTGTCTGCCTGGCTCAGGGCTAGGGAGCGATGGTCCGCCTGCCATCCCTGTGTCATTCCTGTCGTAGGCAGTGTGATGTGTGGGGGATTTGCAAGAGTCAGAATACAGGCATACCTTGTTCTATTGCACTTCACAGGTACAGGGTTTTCAATACATCGAAGGTGAGACCCTCCCCCAGCAAAAGGATTGGAGTTGCTGAAGGCTCGGATAACAGCATTGTTTTTAGCAATACAGTACTTTTAAATTAAGTATATCCATTTCGTATACATAATGCTATTGCATATTTAATAGGCTACAGTGTAAAGTAAACATCACTTTTACATGCACAGGGAAACTAAAAAGTCTGTGTGACTCACTTTATCGTAATATTCTGGTGGCCTGGAAGTGAACCTGCAGTATCTTAGAGGTGTGTCTATGATTCCGAGAAAACAGCTCAGGTTGCTCTGGGCTGGAGAAATGCCAACGGCCGTCTCATTACAGTTCTTTTGACCTGGAACACATTGACATCTAGTGTCCAGATCCCACGCAGTGGGTCACCGAGATGGACAGAGCAGAGGAAACTGAGGCATAGAGGAAAAGAGACAGATAAGAGTAGTGTTTGGGAACACAAACTCCGCATTCAAATCCTCACTTTGCTACTTTTTTAAAAAAGATTTTATTTACTTTTAGAGAAGGGAAGGGAGAGAGAAAGGGAGAGAAACATCACTGTGTGATTGCCTTTCATGTGGCCCTTACTGGGGACCCAGTCTACAACCCAGACCATGTGCCCTGACTGGGAATGGACCCTGTGACCCTTTGGTTAGCAGCCTGCGCTCAGTCAACTGAGCCACACCAGCCAGGGCCTGACTTTGCTACTTAATAGCTGTGTCCTTAGGCAAGCTATTCTTCCTCTCTGTGCCACAGCTTCCTTGCATGTACAATGGGAATAATAATAATACCTACTTTATAGAATCGTTTTGAGGATTTAGTCATTCAGACATGTAAAATGATTGGAACAGTAACTGCATGTAGTCCTCATTAAGTGTTCGCTGGGACTAAGTGTAAGATGTGTGGTGTTCTGGAAGCCAAAGCAAAGGAGGAACTTGGGTTACATAACTCTTCTTTCCAGAAAAGAGAATGGGCACCTGTTCCTCAGGGGAGGTTACGTGGTTTCTCATATCATATTCTAAGATAAATATCTTACGTGGGTAGTAATTTAGGGGCCTCTGGGTGGGTCCCTAATTTATGATGGACAAAGTCTTCACAGTCACAGAAAAGCAGAATTTATGGCTCACATTTAACTCAGTGGCAGAATGAGCCAAAAATTCTGAGTCCCAGCCCAGCCCTTGAATGCTTCCTGGAGGAAGCAAGGTTGGACTTGAGCTTTGGCAGGAGACTGGTTGGGCAGGCTGAAGAGGAATCTGGCTGTGCACCGTCCTGCACTGAGAGCAGAGGTGGGGGAGGCCTAGCCCTACACCTGCTCTCGAACGTTTCCCTTCCCAGAATCACAGGCTCTGACTGTGGTCACCTTCGGGCAGCAGGACCCAGGCCTGGGCCTTCCCCATGGCCACCTGTGATCATTTTCTTTCCCTTAGGGGCATGACCCCTGGAGAAGCAGAAATCCACTTCCTAGAGAATGCCAAGAAGCTTTCCATGTATGGAGTAGACCTGCACCATGCCAAGGTACCACAGGGTCCCAGGGTCCCCCTAGCATCCTGGGGCGTCCCCAGAGAACCACCATGTTCTTGTAGAGGGCTTGGTGTGCCAGGCCTGTGTTCCTGGCAACCCAAAGCCTCTTCTGTTCTCATTTCTCATTCCTCAAAGTTCCATAACCCTTTACTCTCCCATGACCATCGTCATTTCCTCCTCGTGTTATTTTGATTTTGGGACCTGTTTGTGCTGTCCCTAGATTGGGAGCAGCGTGAGGGAAAGCCAAGGCCTCAGTTTACTTCTGTTTCCTGAGCATGTAAGCACATGGCCTGGCACCACAGACGCACCGCTAAGTGTTTGCTGGGTGAATGAGTGATGAGAGGAGCACATGACTGAACAAGGACTGGGTGCATGCATGACAAAATGAACGCGAGTGGCTGAACGGTTGCGTGAGGAATTGCTCGGGAGCTCCAGCATGGGGGCTCGAAGTCCACCTGCTTCTTAGGGCTCGTTTATAAGCCGAGCTCAGGGAGGGGCTTGGGGGTCAGTGGCGGTTGCCCCAGGTGTGGGTGCCTGGCCTGCTGTTGCATGGTCCCTTCTCACGCAGGACTCTGAGGGCATTGACATCATGTTAGGGGTCTGTGCCAATGGCCTGCTCATCTACCGGGACCGCCTGAGAATCAACCGCTTCGCCTGGCCCAAGATTCTCAAGATCTCCTACAAGAGGAGTAACTTCTACATCAAGATCCGGCCTGGGGAGGTGAGCCTGGCTTGGGAACCCCTCCTCCTCACCAAATCGACTAGACTGGAGAGGGTCCGGGCAGTGGGCCTGGACTTCCCTACTCAGGATGCGTGGATCGGGGCGCTGGGAGCCGGCTGGGGAGAGAGCCGTCTTCTGCTGGGGCTCCTTTCAGAGACTCACACCTTAGGTGTGTGCCTGCAGGAGCATACACACGAGCACACACCTGAGCACACACAGGAGCACACGTATAAAGATAACCACTCATATTCAGTGTGCACAGAGCAATGAACACATGTCCATGTCCCTGTGTCTGTTTATATGTAATAGTCAAGTATATATACACACTAAGATACATACAGACACACAACTACACACACACACACAAACACGTACACGTCCGACCTCCACGGCTCACCCATGAAAAGTTCTGTTTGGTTCTGCCTCTGGAATAAATGCAAACCCATCTGCTCTCCTCTGCACTGCACCTGCTCCCAACAGCCGCCGTCTCTCACCTGCATCTCTGCAACGTCCTTCTCACTGGCTTCACTGCCCCATGGTCACTCCAGGCCACTTTCCCCACAGCTGCTGAAGAGAGCTTAAAAGTCCCTTCTATCATACTGCATCGCACTCACGTCTGCTCCCACTCCTCGCTTAAATATTTCGAGAGCTCGCTTCAGCTTCTGGGCTAAAGTGCAAGCTCCGTCTGTGACCGCCTGCCTCTCCCACATGTCGCCGCCCCACTGCCTGTCCCATGCCCTCTGCGCTCCAGCCCCTTTGGCCTTCTCTGAAATTCTTGAATAACCAAGCTCTTCCCCGTCAGGAGCCCTTTGCCTTTGATCTTCTCTCTACCTGAAATTCTCTTCCACACCTTCTCAGGTAGCCGGTTCCTTCCCCATCCTTCAGATCTCTGCTCAGAGATCACCTGTTTAGGGGGCATTTCCTGGTCACCATTTGTACAGTAGTACCCAACCCTGCACCTACCAAGGTTTCCTCTGTCACTCCACACATCTCTGTTCATTCCCTTTATGACCTTAGCTGTATCTGAAATGATCTTGTGTACTTGTTTATTATCCAAGTCCCCTCCTCCCCGAATCTTCTGTCTCAATCGCCATGGTGTCTCTTGCTTTGCACAAGACCTATCACAGAGTGAGGGCTCAGTCCACGTTATCGAGTAAGTGAATGAATAAATGAACGAACAGGCCAGAGTCACACATGCTGAGAAGAGGTTTGGAGAGGATGGGCCGGAGGCGAGAGGGCCCAGGTCTTCCTCCTTACCCTCAGTTTTCCTCGGTTTTGCAGTATGAGCAGTTCGAGAGCACCATCGGCTTTAAGCTCCCGAACCACCGGTCGGCCAAGAGGCTGTGGAAGGTCTGCATTGAGCACCACACGTTCTTCCGGTGAGCCAGGCCCTAGGGTGGGGTGGCCGTCATTGTGACAGAGGCCTCGAGTGTATGTGTGGCTGATGTCTGTGTTTCGTGAGGGGAGAGCAGGAGGAGAAGCTAGTAAGGGCCCTGGGAAAGACCCGCCGCCCCTCCTTTCTCTAAGTCTCCCCCTTCCTGGGCCACTTGGAATTGTAGCTGGTGGGACAATGGGATTAAAGGCCAGCGTGGTCCAGCCTTGGGCCTGGCAATGCAGGTGTGATCCCCCCTCCGCACCTCCATCCCTCCACTGCAGGCTGGTGTCCCCCGAGCCCCCGCCCAAGGGCTTCCTGGTGATGGGCTCCAAGTTCCGGTATAGTGGGAGGACCCAGGCACAGACCCGCCAGGCCAGCGCTCTCATTGACCGGCCCGCACCCTTCTTCGAGCGTTCCTCCAGCAAACGGTACACCATGTCCCGCAGCCTTGATGGAGGTATGCCCCAAACTGGAGGTGGGGGAAGAGCGGTGTTCAGAGGGAGGGGGATGGGCATGCCAGGTGCATAATGAGCAGAGAAGGTGGTTGGCACAGCACAGGTTGATTTACCCCAGGCATGGTGGCCTGAGAGGTCTGCTGCACCTGGGTGGCTGTTGGTGGTTCAGCCCCAACCTATGGCCTCACTATTGCTGAGATGTGACATAGCCATTCCTGGACTTCCTGTGACTTCTCTGAGCCTTTTGAATCCCAGGTTTAGCCATATGGTTTTGGGGGCCCCCTGCCCAGGGTGCTTAGTGTGATTCACAGACTGTCATCATACCAGGAGAATGCCGTGTTGCCACCACAGTGTGGACTTGGTGATGCCTTCCCCGACTGGAGGCAGAAGGGTGGTTCCTACTCTTTTGGTTTCATTGAGCTGATTAACATCTAACCACATGGCGCTCTCCTCTTGGGCAGGCAGGCGCCCTCAATACCAACCAGAACTGGCCCTACATTTTCTTGTACCAAACAGACCAAGGCGTCTCAAAACAAAGCCCGTAGACCGCCTGCCTCACAATCACCTGTGAGTTCTGGGAAACACTCATATTCCCAAGCCCCGGCCCAGACTTACTAACGCGGCACCCCTCGGGGCCAGGACTTGCCCCAGTGTGCACACTGGAGTTTGTAGGACAGAGTTAGAAGTCATGGGGCATTGGAGAGATCCAGAGTCTGGCAAATCTGAGTTTGAATCTCAGCCTTGACGCTCAGCAGCTGCTCTGTGGACACAGGATGTGTCCCATAAACATCGAATGAATGGACAGGAGGCCTCGAGTAGCTTAGGTCTCTGTGCCTATCTCCTCGTCTGCAAAATAAAGAACACCGCTTTGCTGTGTTCTGAGAGAATACCTCTACCGCACCCAAAACACTTCCTCGCACATAGTAGGACCTTGGTAAATAATACCCCGATGAAAATAAAATAAAGTAAATAAAATAGAGTAATCTTCCTGTAAAAAATAATAGTGCCCAATAATAAATTATTGTTTATTGTAGCAATAATAAATTATTATTGCCTTTAAGTTTGTAGAGGGTGGTTTATAGGGAGGAAGTGGGGCCTTGAGCGGGGAAGCAGTGAATACTCCCAGAACACACTGGGGCAGGCCTCTAGGCAAGGGAGTTCCTCTCAGCAAATATTTTCTGAATGTTAAAATAAACACGGCCCTTTCCTTCAAGGAGCTCCTAGAATAGTAATGTTGTGAGCATTTCAGGTGATTCAAGCAGTGGGATAAGTATGTACAGAATATAGAGCAGCCTTGAGGAGAGAGGGATGAATTCTGTCTGGGAGGAGCAGAAAGGGCTCTGTAGCGAGGGTGATAATGGTCAGGGCTTTGAGGGATACCTAGGAGTTTTCCGGGTGATCAGGGGAATCTGATGCTTTTCCTGCAGTATGAAGGTGAGACCTGTCCCAGGACTCACTGGCCATTTTCGAAGGACATGCAGTTTTGCAAGAGTCCATTTGTGGCTAGGGAAACTCCTTATTCTCCTTGAATGGCCAAGGGCTGAGGGCTCAGATTTGCCATATATCGCCATGTATGATGTGCACCTATGTACAATGTGCACCCAGGTTTTTGGCCCAAACTTTCAGGAAAACTTTTGTTTTAATTGTTTGATTCAATTATTTATTTATTTATATTTAGAAACAAAACCGATTATTGTACTCCAGGGTATTGTTTCTCATACAGATACCGTTATTGCTTTCTAGAGTTACACTTTAATGCATAAGCACAAATAAAAGAATTAAAAACATTTCTATAGATGCGGAATTTGTACTACCCACGTATAATGCTTACCCTTGTTTTACCCTCGAAATTTTGGGCAAAAAACTTACGCATTATGCACAACAAAATGCAGTATGCAGAAGGAAGGGAGGGCCCCCGCTGTCTCTCTGTCCTCCCCTGCAGTTTTCATTACTGTGCCAGGGGCCGAATGAAGCCCAGATTGTGCAAGGCAGGAGAAATTGGCCCAGATTTGGTGAGGCTCATCAAGAGGGGACCGGAAGCCTGGACTCTAAGCCAGTAGGCCTGGGTTCTCCTCCTGATTCACTCAAAGGTTGCAGAGCCTCCCTTAGTCCTCTGTGGAATGAGGATAATAATTTCCATTCTAGCCATCAACACAGAGCATCGTGCGGCTCAGATGAAATGATGAGCACGACGGGGCACTGTGCTGAGTAAACATGTACGACTGGAGAGAATAATTCTCTCCTTTTTAATCTAGGCCACTCTCAAGGATAATCTGTGCTCTGGTCATTTAAATTCAGTGTTCCCCAGCCATTTTTTCCTACCAAGACGCAATCCATGGGCATAGTCTGGGCTATGCCCAGAGCCTGGTGTAAAGGGTGTAATTCCACTTCTTTCTTTCCTGCTCGGGAAAGTGCTTTAGAAGGCCAGCAAGTGAGAGAGGTGTTATTATTGAATTAACCTCTCACAATATCTGTGTATTGCTAAGTAACGGTCAAGTTAGTAATCTGCCCCAAACGCCACAAGAGAATCAACATTTGTGGGCCAACATTGATAGAACTGGCTCACTCTGTGCCAGCCACTCCTCTAAATACTTATACACATTAGCTGATTTGTTTCCACCCCTCCCCGCCGCTGTCTGAAGTAAGTACTTTGTATGGATGATAAAACCGAGGCCCGGGGAGGTTGTATAACTTACCCAAGGTCGCACAGCCCAGAAGAGAGGGATTTGAGCTTTGAATCTGGGCTCTAGTATTGTAGATATCAGGAGGGGGCCCAGCGCTGGGAGGCAGTCCACGTGACCTGGGGAAGGCCGCGTCACTCCATTTGGGCACTGGCTTCTTGTCCCCAGTGTGTTGGGGATGTGGAAGTGTCTGCTCCACTCCAAGCATGGTTGAGCAAGCGCACCTGGCAGGTGTCTCACACGGCCGCCTGGTTGTTTCTGCCCCTTTAGCAGAGTTCTCCCGCCCAGCCTCGGTCAGTGAGAACCATGACGCAGGACCTGACGGTGACAAGCGGGAGGAAGATGGCGAGTCTGGGGGGCGGCGGTCAGAGGCTGAGGAGGGAGAGGTCAGGACCCCCACCAAGATCAAGGAGCTAAAGGTAGGAGTCTGGCTTTCTCATTCCCTCTGATCCTGTGTTTAGCCTTGGCCTTGCCCTTCAGGTGCCCCAGCTCTGTCCGAGTGCCCTTGCTGTGGGGTGCACCGTGTTCAGGGCCTTGCCCTTGGGTCATGTTCAGTACCTGGATATGCCCAGGTATGGGGGGCACGCTGTCCACCCTACACCCTCCTTTTGCCCTGCTTTCCTGGAGGGACACACTGTCCCCTAGGGACTCCAGCCTCCTATGGCCCATTCTGAATTTGCCCCTTTGACAACAATTTGAATCTACACAGCCCCCTTTTTCCCCAGAGCATGATGGGGTGTTTCTGCAGGCTCCCACAAGTGTCCCCCTCCTGTGGCCCGCCTCCATTTCCCACACACCTGCGCACATGCTCGTGCAGGCACGCACAGCCTCAGACTTGCATGTGTGCATTCACTAGCAGATGTGCACCCCTCACCCGTAGGGTCACGCACCCAGATTTTCAGATAGCCTGCACGTGGGCACGTGCACACGTGGGTGGAGTGTGTTCTCATCACGCAGCCCCACTGCAAGCACAGGGCCCTGAGCACGCACGCTAACTGCCAGCAGCAGGAATACCCAGAACCCTCACTTCCATCTGCTGAGCGTGGCTGACTGCTCACTTTTTCTCCAGTCCTCCTGCCCCCTTCTTCACCTCCCTGGGCCAGCTCCCTGTCTCACGCCCCATACCTCTGACCACTCACTGCGCGTGGGGGGGCCCACCCAGCTTCCCTGGCCTCTGTTGCTTGGGTGAGAGCGCTCTGGGCTGCCTGCTGGACCAGGTCGGTCATGGTGTCTCTAATCCATTGGCTCTACTGACCCTGCTGGTTCCTTTCCCTCCTCCCATGCCCGCTAGCCGGAGCAGGAAACCACGCCGAGACACAAGCAGGAGGTACTGCATGGGACCTGTCCCCTGTCCCTACCTACCTACCCAGCTCATTTGTCACCATCCCACAGTCCATCCCGGGCTCATCTGGTGCCACCTCTGCTCCCTAGCCATCCCCCTCCCACTACCTTCCCCCGTCCCATCCCCCACCCAGCTACCCTCAGCCCCCTTAAGTTCATCTCTCCAGCACCCTGCTCAGACTCCACCCCCAGCAGTGTTTCCCCTCCCTCCTAACCCCTCCTCTACCCAGCTCCACTCTGCCTCCCCAGACCTCCCCCGCTGCCCCTCATCCCTGCCGACTGTCCCACTTGTGTTCCCCAGCCCTTCAGGCCATTCCGTGCTTTCAGTGAGCGCATCTCGCCCTC
>PVKM010024776.1:0-20302 GCA_004027735.1 Carollia perspicillata
ATAGTGTTCTGTTGCCTTTAAGCTTCCTATGCTGAAATTGAAACATCAAAAATTATTGTTTTCCCTGAGTCTCTATATAAGACAATTTTTTTCCCACCCCTGGGGAAGATTGTAGGATTTATTTGTATGTTCATAATTTGAAATTCAGTGATGATGTATCATGTTGCAAATGTCTTTTCATCCATGGTTCTGCATATTTAGTAAGGGCTTCTAATTAGAAAACTCATGATTTTTAGCTCTGGGGATTATTATTGAATAATTTTATTATTTCTTCCTCTGCATTTTTTGATGCTTTTCTTTTTGGATTTTCTATTGCTAGAATGTTAAGCACCTAGATTACCAGTTTAATTTTTTTTTATTTCTTTTCTATATTTTATTCTATTTTATTTCATTGTATTTGGGGGAGCAAAAATTTTCCAAAAACATCCACTGCATTTTTAATTTTGGTTCACACTTTTAATTTTGAAGAATTTTGTTTTAGTTTATGAATTTTATTTATTAAAAATATAGCATTCTCTTCTTGTTTATAGATTTAACACTTCCTGTATGTTGAAAGAATTAATTTTAAAATTAATTTAAAAAGAAAATATTTTTAGAGTTAGTTAATTTCAATGGTTGGTTGTAAATACTTTCACAATGGCAGATTCCAAGGTACCAAAATATGGTCACTGCATACAGAGTAGGGAGAAGATATAAAAAACTGGCTCTTGCCCAAAAGTCAGTACACCCCATGATATTACTGAATGACAGTTCATTACTTGATCTAATTATAGTTCTTCAAATTATTCATTTTCTAAATTGTTTGGTCTCTTATTTCCTTAAATATATTATGATCCTTGTTTACCATCTCATCTTTAAAAGCGATGCTGTAAAGTCAACTGGAAGCTGGAAGCATGGGGGTGGAGCTTATCAACTAGACTTCATTGTGAAGTATCTAGCTGCAAGTAACCAATGATGATGTTTCTAGTATTTTCTTTAAAGAAGGACCTTCTAGTGTCTTGCCTAGAGAATAAAGACCTAGCTGTTAATGTTTTCCAAACAAAAGGGGAAAGGACTGGTATTTGATCCAGAACGTATTTGCTAATTTAATCTCTTTCTTTCTGTTGAGTACTCACTTACTCAAATATGCATGACATAGCCTCTCTAGGGTGGATACCCCCTTTTTAAAAAACATTTATTTATTCATTTTTAGAGAGAGGGGAAGGGAAGGAGAAAGAGAGGGAGAGAAACATCCATGTGTGGTTGCCTCTTGAGTGCCACCTACTGGAGACCTGACCCACAACCCAGGCATGTTCCCTGACTGGGAATCAAAATGGTGATGGTTTGGTTCACAGGCCAGGGTTCCATCCACTGAGCCACACCAGCCAAGAAGGGTAGATACCCTTTTTTATCATCTTCAGAAAATATCTTCTATGCTTTGTGTTATTTGAAATTTGCATCATGAAAGGTTAAGTACTTTTTGTGTCAATTAACACTTAAAGTTAGTTTTTATTTTAAGTATATTATTTTGGCATATATTACTATTAAGACATGAAAGTTAGAAAATAGAAAAAGGAAATATTCTGATGGTTCTTAACTATCCCATTAAATTCCTATATTACAAAGGCTCTCATTATAAAATATTTTTGTTTAGTTTTGCATACTAAATTGAAATAAAAAAGTTAAAGTTTGGTGTATAGCCATCAAACCTTAATTCAAGCTAAGGCAGCAGGAATTTTCACATCTTACTTGGTATTCATGGCAATGACCTCCACACAATGAGTACTGAAGCATCTACATGTCTGCGTAGTGTAGTAATTTTTTTCAGTCATTGTCATTCATGACGATAAATTCCGAGGACTCCATTAAATATATTGGGGCTTTCATTTTGTTCTTTTATTTTTTCTATTATTATTTGAGTTACACACTTTCATTTGCTTAATAAGGTAACTATGGACAGTGGACTATAATTGAACAATGATATATGACTCCTTTTAAACTAGCAATACTCCAATGATATATTGCATTTTCTGAGAAATTATGTTCATATATCCTTGAGAACACAAAAAACTATAAAATGTTTTCTATTATCAATATTTTTTAATGTTCTGGTTTACTCAATAGCTTCTTTTCATCTCAAGCTACTCACCTATAGAGATATCATAATGATGATCAATGAAAAAAATAATGAAGTGTTGTATTTATAACAAAATGTTTAATAAAATTACTTAATGTATATAAATATTTTAATGGCACTTCTAACAACTTTTCTCTGACATTACAAGCACTTTGGCAAAATCAATATTTTTAAATTGATGAGAAGAGATTATAAAGATTTTTTGACACAAGGAAGAATTATTACTGACACTGGAATTTGTTTCTCTTGGCAAATTTAAACAAAGTTTATCAGAGAGTTATTTTAAAGTAATAAATCTGTTACTAAATCATCATTGAATTATATGAATTATGACAAGATTATTATGAAAAATATGTTTCTTCATTCAAAGTGATACTAGGTCTATTGGGTAAATAATTATTATTTATACAATTATAACTTGAATTAGAAAATAGTTACATATATAATTTCTTTTTATTGAACTTTTTCCACTTATCCTCCTTGTACCCCCAGCTACTTACTTTTAAAGCATGAATCTTAATAATAATTTGTACCTAGACTAGTATGTTCTCCTGTATAGTATAAAAGCAAATTTTTAGTTTGTCTCTTCACTTACGCTTCAATTAAAGAAGCCAAATGTGACATTCAGTATTGCTTCATTTCTTGAGAACAGTTGAGTCCATCAGAAATGTTGACTCAGGTTGTCATTTTAATATGAAATTAAGACTTCTGAAATGCAAATATAATTTATTTATAGTGGTCCTTCAGGACCCATAAGCAAAGTGCAAGCTATCAGAAAGTAAAAACAAATTAGATGTTATTTAGTGTAAACACAGAGATAAACTTGATTTCATTATTGTTGGTTTGTTACCTTTGGTCTTTAACCTAACATTAAGGAATGCATTTTTAAATAAGATTTGGTATATATTCACTTTAAGTTTTTAAAGAAAATAATATAAACAATTTACACAAGAAAAACATTAAGTTATGAACATCTGGTAATGTTTATATACTGTTGCAAAATTAACAAATAATAAAAATAAACCCAAAATGACACTGTAGTTCTGTTAGGAAAACTGTATTGCTTATACTATCCTTTTGGAAAATAATATAGCAATAAATTTTAAAAACCATGGTTTCATACTTTTCAAAAATGTAATCTGATTCCAAATAATTAAGCCTAAATAAATAACTCAAGCAGAAAAGTAGGCTCTGGGATTTTCTTAGTGGTTTATATACATTACAATTTTAAAACAGCCTAAAAATCTGTCTATACAAGTATAATATATAACTTAAGTAAATTATGGCATAGGGACTCAATGGAATTTTATGAAGTCATTTAAATGATAATGCAGATATTATATAAAATCTTGGGTTTATGAATTTATAATAGGTGAAAAAGTGGCACACAGCAATGCGTGTGTATAGTTAATAAAACTGTCAAAATAGTATGCTCATGCACAGATATAGGAGGGTAGTACATAAACACAAAGACTTTTCAGTAAGGTCAAACACAAAGACTTTTCAGTAAGGTCCTGATACCAGAAGTAGCTTTAAAATGTCTTTTATTTCATAAAAAAGGAAAATAAAACAAAAAAGGAACTATTCTTGATTCTAAAATCTCCCTTTTAAATTACTGACTATATCATGTGAAGTTGATTATTAACTAATATTATGCTTTTTATAGTAGAAATTAATAATTTTAATCATTCACACTAACTGAATAAATTAAATATCAAGACTTGGTACAGTTACAGAATCATATAACCCACAGGTTTTAGTTTTAGTGTTGCAGAGTGATTGTGAGTAAAGTTATTTTTATTGACCCTCAGAAGTGATAAAATACAATTTTGGTGGTTGAGCTGAGCACTCTTAGTGACTCTTCTCATCTTCAAATGTTTTTGCATTTTCTCAGTGACACATTTTGTTTCCATAAATGCAAGTGTCAGTGAATAAATACAGGTGTTCTTGTGCCTACAGTAACTGTATTAATATTCATAATAGCAATAATCCCCACTATTTGATACTTTTAAAAAGCCTATCCTTATCAACATATAATCACTACATTCATTATTAGTACTATTTCATATGATTTAGTGATATTCTCTGTACTGAAAACCAGGGCACGAGAAAAACTGAGTTGTTTTTTCTTTAATATGTAATCTATCATTCATAAATAACTTTTACTGTTACAAAAAATAAATTCTGCTACTTAAAGCTTTTAAGTAATTGTCTTTGCTAAATACAAATTCATGTATTAGAACTGTTCCATAGAATTGAAGCATATAGTTGAATTATACCTATCACTGTTATTATATTTCCACCTTAAAATAGTGTCACACAATTTCTTACAGTGTTTAACAGTCACAATAATAGCATTGTATAAAACTAGAGAAAAGCTCACATTAATTGAGTATTTATTTTATTCAACTTAGTCTACAACAATTATTCCATCTATCTTAATAATGTACAATATTTATACATACATTTTTAAAATAAGGAAGTTGCACTAATGTGCATAGTAGGTAAATGGTAAAACTAGACTTGCATTCCATGTAGGTATATACATTAGAGCTTGTGTGATTAGTCCTACAGAGCTACCAGAAAATTATAAAGGTACTTGTTACATCCTTAATAGCTGTTTAACAGTAATATAGTAATATATTTGTATGTATGTATATATGTATGCATGTGTGGATCTTTATGTATATGTGCGTGTGTAGAGATACATGTGCTTCTGTATGCCTTGTTATATGTGTGTCTTTTCTATGTGTATAGTTACTCATGCCTATGTAAAAATATATAAATATAAAATATATAAACACATGTGCACATAATAGGGAATAATTTTTAAAAACCTCTTATGAAAGGTGGTTCAAGTAGTATATGTGTCAAATTGCTTACTATGCAATGTTTCAGGGTCTGTGTTTTAAAAAATGCAAGACTCAGAGTCTTACACACAGTGGTATTGGTGTCACTGTGCCTCTTCACACAAAAAAGGAAAAAGAAAGTAAAACATGCATACTCAAGCATGATTAAACTTAAGTCTACACAGAGCCCTCAATTTGAGAATATAGATCAACTTTCATTTGCATAAGTAGGTTCATAGTAATCAGAGAACTAAATGCAAACAGTAGTAAAGTCTGTAGTTGGTTCTGTGATAAATAGGAGAGAAGTGGTTTAATAGCAAAAGCCATAATTATCCCCAGCTCTCAGTTTACAATTAGTTTTCTTTGACAGTTATAGTCATAAATGCCAGCTTTAATCATGTGTTCAGGTTGAATTAGGCTCTGCCAATGCTGGAAGAGATCTAATCCGCTTTCTTTCCTACTCATAATGAAATAATAATGCAAATTCACTACATTGATGGGACGACCCATGTGAATTTATTATAGGCTTGGAGAAGTCTCTTGAAAGGGATAAATTCTTTCTGGGTACAGACTTGAGGTAATTCAAACCAGACAAGGAAAAAAAATGGAGCTGTCATCAGAGGCCAGGATATGGAATGGATTTAATTTGTATGAATAGGCTTTTTAATAAGTATAACAGGACTAAGCTCCAGCTTTAGTTGGGGAATATTACTGCTGTCAGTTTCCAAATCAGGATGCACTAACTTGATTTGGGAGGATGAAGACCTTTTCCAAAACTCATTTCTTGTAACAGCACAGGTCACTGTAGCATACTACACAGCAGCCATGGTGAACAGGTTTGACTGGGGGGTTAAGTCAATGAGACAAACCACTTTCATTCATTGCCCAGCATCAGAGGCAGCTGACATTCCCGACTCCTGTTTGAAAATATATTTTAGGCTACAGAAGACATGTCAATGAAATAGAATTAATGCCTTGCTTTTATTTTGGCAAGAATTATGCTAATTTAATATCATCCAAAGGATAAATGATTACTTTTCTAAACTAGTAGAAGCACTATACAAAAAATAAAACCTTCCATCATATGAACACAAGAGGAACCAACGTTTGACCATTGTAAGTATTACGGGCTGCTAGAAATTCATGTTATTTGGCTTCTATATGTATTTATTTCCTCCTGAGGCTATATGACAAATTCAGACTCAAGTACTTTAAATTGTGTCAGTATAAGTGAAATAGAACTATGGAAACATTCATTTATTGGTATAATAACATTTATTACTCTGTATGAAATCTAGTAAAAGAATTTAAAAGTGATGAGTGTTCAATGCAGCAAAGCAAAGGAAATAAAATAAATAAATTCAGATATTTTAAGTCCAAAATATTAAGACTTAAATATAAGTCGCAACACCATAAAAGCCCTTCAGGAGAACATAGGCAGAAAAATATCAGATATTCCATACAGCAATATTTTCACCAATATGTCCCCTAGAACAAGGGACATAAATGAAAGAATATACAAGTGGGACCTCATCAAAATAAAAAGCTTCTGCACAGCTAAAGAAAGCAACAGTAAAATGAAAAGGGAACAGCCATATGGGAAAATATATTTGCAAATGATGCCTTGAACAAGGGTTTGATCTCCAAAATATATAAAGAACTCACACAACTCCACTCCAGGAAGGCAAACAACCCAATTAAAAAATGATCAAAGGACCTGAAAAGACACTTCTCCAAGGAGAAGATACAGAAGGCCTAGAAACAAAATGAAAGGATGCTTAGCATCACTAACCATCAGAGAAATGCAAATTACAACCACAGTGAGATACAACCTCACACCAATCGGAATGGCCATTATAAACAAATCAACAAACAAGTGCTGGAGAGACTGTGGAGAAAAGGGAACCCTAGTACACAGTGCAGACTGGTGCAGCCATTGTGGAAAACAGTATGGAGTTTACTCAGAAAACTAAAAGTGAAACTACCTTTTGACCTGGCTATTCCACTGCTGGGATTATACCCTAAGAATCCTGCAACACGATTCAAAAGAACCTGTGCATCCCAATATTCATAGCAACACAATTTATAATAAGAAGTGCTGAAGGCAACTTAAGTGCCCACCAGTAAATGAGTGGATAAAAAAACTGTGGTACATTTACATGATGAAATACTACGCAGAAGAAAGAAAGAAAGAGTTCCTACCCTTCAAGACAGCATGGATGAAACTGGAGAGCAATATGCTAAGTAAATAAGCCAGGTGAATAAACCAGGTGGTATGCTAAGTAAATAAGCCAAGACAAATACCATATGATCTCACCTGAAAATGACACCTAATCACCAAAACAAACAAGCAAGCAAAATATAATTGGAGACATTCAAATAAAGACCAAACTGACAGTAACCAGAGGGAATGGGGGAGAGGGATAATGTGGGAAAATAGGGGAAGGGCCATCAAGGAACATGTATAAAGGACACACAGACAAAGTCGAAGGGGGGCAGGTCCAAGGGTGGGAGGAAGGAATGGGTGGGGAGGGGGGTGGGATGTGGTGGAGTGAAAATGGAGACAACTGTACTTGAACTACAAAAATAAGTTAATTAATTTAAAAATATCAATTTCCTCAACTTATTATTTATACCCATTTAATACATTGTTTTACCTTATCCTGAGATAAAATATATTTTAGTAATTTTAATAACTTAGATATGACTTTCAAGCACTTATTTTTCCTCATTTTTACATATTTTAATTTTAATGAATAAAGTTCCAAATGCACTGTTTCATCTGCGATTATCACAACAAAATTCTTGATCCTATTTTACATGTGTACATGTGTTATGTAATTTCATATAGTGAAAAGTGTCATTCACTTTCATAACAGAATCCACTGTTGTTTCTAAACACCAAAAATAATGTCACTAAATAGATAAACAAAGAATAAACTACAGACAAATTCGATATTTCTTCTAAAACCATTTTGGGGGTGAAAGGTATACCAAAATAACTCATTTCTACTGCTTTCTACTTGCCCTTCTCATATGGACTCCTTGTTATGAGTTGGCGTTGAATGTTTTTCCACTCAACAGACCTCCAAATCCTGTCATGTAACCTACTGTGCTCAAAGAGCACATTCAGGCAGTGACAGTTGTACTGCTCACATTATAATTATAACTGCAGCACTATAAGTAGTTACTGCATCATAAAGCAAATCTGTGTTATTACAGGGGCTTTCGAACAGTGGCTCACCTTACAAATTAAATAATATATAACACATTGGGAAAATGTGGAAAAAAGTAAAAAGTGAATGAGGGGGTTTTTGTTCATGCAAGGTCTGGATGGTTTTCACTTAAAAATATTTAAATTTGATGAGAAATAAGTTAAATATTACAGAGTGGAATTTAGAGTAAAGTATACATTTTATAAGTTAAGTGCTACTAGACAAAAATCAGTAGCAATGTAGAAATTTGATAAATTTTTCATACAGTGAAAATTATTGAAATATTATTTCATGAGTAACAAAAATAATTAGGTTAAAATTTAAATAATTCAATGTTATGGATTCCAGTGAAACTGGTGGGAATAAAAAGCTGAATTATTTCATTAATATTGCAAAAGCAACAGCAAATGTATTCTAAAAATATATACCTCAGGAGTACTGTGACAACTGCTAATTAACATGGAGATATCACATAATTTTTATGTCCCATATAGTCAGTAGTTGCATTAATATATCCCTATTCTACTGAGAAGTAAATCAGTATTACTGGATTTCCACAAGTATTACTTCATAATAATTAAAGTTTTATGTGTGGGTTAAGTGGTATGCATTTTAGTTTAATTAATTCTTTAAAAATAAGCACTTAACTGTACAGAAGCTTTTTAATTTGATATAGTCCCAGTTGTTTACTTTTTCTTTGTTTCCCTTGCCCTAAGAGATATGTCAGCAAAAATATTGCTATGCCAGATATCTGAAATTTTACTGCCTATGTTTTCTGCTATGATTTTTATGGTAGCAAACTTACATTTAAGTATTTTATTCACTTTGAGCTTATTCTGGCATGTGGTATAAGTTGGTAGTCTAGTTTCATTTTATTGCATGTACCAGTCCAGTTCTCCCAACACCACTTATTAAAGAGATTGTCTTTATTTCACTGTATGCTCTTGCTTCCTCTGTCAAACATCAATTGACGATAAACGTGTGGGTTTATTTCTGGGCTTTCTGTTACATTCCACTGATCTGTATGCCTGTTCTTATAACCAGAGAAGCCTGTTTTCATTACAGTGACCTTACAGTATAGTTTAGTGTCAGATATTGTGATACCTCCAACCTTGTTTTCTTAACATTGCTGAGGCTATTTGAAGTCTTTTGGTTTCATATAAATTTTTGAAATATTTTTTCTGGATTTGTGAAATATGTCATTAATATTTTAATGAGAATTGCTTTGAACCTGTAGACACCATCAGCAAAATAAAAAGGGAACCCAATGTATGTGAGACCATTGTTGCCAACGATATATCTGGTAAGGGTTTAATTTCCAAAACATACAAAGAACTTATATGGCAAAACAGAAAGACACACAATACAATTTAAAAAATGGGCAAATGACCTAAATAGACACTTTTCCAAAGAGGACACACAGAGGGCCATCACCCATAGACTTATGAAAAAAGCTCAACATCACTAGTCATCAGAGAGACATGTTGATATTGTTATCAAGCTTTAAGATACTTTCAAACTCTCAAAATCTTTCTGCAAAAATTGTAAATGAAAAGCACAATGAATTTTCATCTCATACCCACCAGAATGACTATCATCAATAAATTAACAAACAAGTGCTGGTGAGAATGTGGAGAAAAGATACCCTAGTAAACTGTTGGCAGGAATGAGAATGCAAACTGGTGAAGCCATTCTGGAAAACAGTATGGAATTTCCTCAAAAAAATTAAAAATAGAACTGCCTTTTGACCCAGTGAATTCACTTCTGGGAATATATCCTGAGAATCCTGAAACACCAATTCCAAAGAAGCTGTGCACCCCTATGTTCACAGCAGTGTTATTTACAATAGCCAACATCTGGAAACAACCTAAGTGCCCATCAATAGATGAATGTATTAAAAAACTGTGGTACATTTACACAATGGAATACTACTCATCACTAAACAGAAGGAATTCTTACCTTTTCCAACATCATGGATGGACCTGGAGACTATTATGCCAAGTGAAATAATCCATTAATGAAAGACAAATACTATATGATCTCACTTATATATAGAATCTAATGAACAAAATAAACTAACAAGCAAAATAGAATTGGAGTGATAGAAACATGGACAGACTGACAGGTGTAAGAGGAGAGGGGGAGGATGGGGACTGGTTAAAAGAGAGCAAAGGGATTAGCCAAAAAAACATATAGAAATAGCCATTGGACATGGACAATGGTATGGGAATTGCCTGGGAGAGTGGAGGCAGCTGGGTGGAGGGAGGCAAAGTTGGAAAATTTGGGACAACTGTAAAAGCATAAACAATAAAATAGAATTTAAATTAAAAACAAGCAATTAATAAAATAAAAAACACTTAAGAAATATGAGCTATTATTATTATTATTATTATTATTATTATTATTATTATTTCCACTGGGTAAGTTGGATCACTTACACAGTATCATCAATACTTGGGGATTGAGCATACAGAAGAAAGAGTTATCAATTTTATTAAATTATGCATAATTGGTATTTGTACGACTAATATATTATATCAACAAAAATTTGCATTGTGTCAGGATATTTTGAACAGTGATTGAGGCTTAACTCTGTATTTGATAAAATAATTTCAAAATCTTATAAGTGGTCATGTATTTCCAGTGGTAATATATTTTAGTAGTAAAATTAAGATTATTTTTAATACTTTTCCAATATCCACATCTTAACATCTTTAAAAAATTCTTATGATATTATATTTGATTGCTATTATTGAGTATTTACAAATAAATATTTCATTTTCATTGCTTGCAATTAAAATGATACAAAATTAATATAACTAAAAATGAAATAAATGTAAAATTCTCATCCATTAAAATATCACTTATCATTCAACAAATATTTATTGTGCCCCCAGCTGGAGCCAAGAAGTGCTCTGGATTATGTGTATGCAGTGATGAATAAGACAAATATCAGTATTACTGGGTTTGGGGTTGTAAGTGAAAACATTCACCATGGGGATTTTTATATTATCAAAGTATTTATTTATTTTGACATGTTAGCAATATCATAGAGCTAGCATGTTTCATACCTTCAGAATAACCAGACCTTGGTTCAAATCTGCAACAATCTTAGTAGTGTTATGAATATCTTCATAGAAAGTACATCTGTGTAAATGTGTATCATGGTCTAACTTCTTACTAAATATTGGCTCTCTCCATAGAAGAATTTATTGATTAAAAGAAAGGTGTTCAAACAAAAGCAAATGCCAGTGTGATTCTTATAAATTTGTTATAGCTATGTGATAATTATTCACCTGGTAGTTAGTTATAATGTGAAATGGCAACAAACTTGGTAGATAAGAGCAAACATACTTTTTACTTTATTTTATTGCAGCCTTTTTGGCGTTCTTCTGTGCAAGTATTTTTTTTAGATTCTCATATAATATGTGCTTCAGGGTAAAATAATAATTCATTTCAATCCCTATCTATATCAAATATATGAAATTGCAACATTCAAAATATATTATCCTAACTGGTGACAGTTAAATCTGATCTAAATAAGAGAGGCAAAACTACTAGATACCAAATGTGCTCTTAATATAACCTGTTTGAAAGGAAGGGGAAGCCGTACCTAGCCAAGAGATTTTTCTCCTTTGTAAGCTAATTTGATTCACACCTGCCACCACTTCAAAAATGGTAATACTGGAACACTGCTTCTTAGACTGTGGTGGTTCATTAGCCAACTTCCTACATATTCTCTGTCAATCACAGTAATGGTGGCCGTTGGGAAAATGCTGTTGCATGTGAAAAATTATTTGTAGTGAAAAAGCTATTGAGGAACTGGTCCTATTAAAACCAAATCTACGAAAGTGACTTGCTCACCCTCCATTTTAGATACTGGAGTAGGATGAAAAATACTTGAAACATTTTAGAAGTGCTATTTACTAACACCTAGGATTTTCTGTTTATTGTTATGAATAAAAATCTCACCATTGGTAATAGTTACATGCCTGGGCAAAAGTATACTCATATAACCACAGGAAAGTAATAATTAGCATACAATGCCTGCATTTAGATTATATTTTTGAAATTAATAAATTAATCTCTACTTTTTATCATAAAAAAGGGCTACAATGACAATTGGACCTCAATTTTTAATTAAACACATCTTGCTTAGAAATCTAATAAAGAAATGGAACAATAATCTGGCCAACTTAAGGAAATGAAGTATATTACATAGTCCATGTGGATGTTTCCTTCACCTGACATGTATACTATTTTTGCATTTGTTAACCCAACTTACATGAGCCAAGTAGGCACAATTAATCTGTAAGGATTTCAGTGAAGATAGTATGATCAGTTTTCACAACTGATGTCACAGCTCAATATAAATGTATGATAGTCGTGACCTTACATCCATACCAACCAGTTTTCATGTGTTTGAATTCCCCCATTATATAAAAAGATATAGTCCTACTAAGCATGATATTTCAGATTTAAGAATTTTAGACATGTTGATATTTTTATCAAGCTTTAAGATACTTTCAAAATCTCAAAACCATTCTGCAATAATTGTGATTAAAAATATGGACATACTTTTCATGTACTTTTCTCTATCATTTAGTCTTTTCTGAAAACAAACCTATTATTCCAGAACTTTGAATTTTAGTGCTATGAGAAAGATTATGTATCAAAGACTTTTTTTTGTAATTGTTACATGGCTTACTTTTAACATTTTCATTTTTGTTGTTTTTCACGCATAGCCATTATGAAAAGTGATGTTTTTATATTTTGTGGGGGGATATGAGGTTGCAAGACTTCCTGAATAGAATTGTACATCCTGATTATTCATTAAGTAAGTATAATTTACTTAAATTGTACTTTTCCCATTCCTTATGTACTTCATTAACTACTTCATCCCACTCCAGTAAAAGAAGTACTTCAGCTACTCCACTTTAATTGCTTGTATCTGAGTCACCAATTACTTCTATAAGACTAAATATAGTGAGTGTTTTTTAACCACTACTATGTTTGGAATCTCTGTTTTACTTGATACTATCGATAACTCACTCCAAACAATTCCAAACCCTCCCTGTGTAACCACACACTCTTACTTTTCTATAACAGTAACTACTCTTTCCCTGACAAATTCTTGGTTTCTTCTACCACCTAAATCTTCATAATTCTCAGAATTGTTTTAGGCCCACTTATCTCACTCTGCACACTTTCCTAAATGATATTATATATTCCTGTTTCAACCCAACTTCTGTACATAAAGAGCAAACCCATTCATGACTGTTACATATGTTTAACAAATACTATCAAGGTTTCTTCACTAGGATGTTTTAGCAGCACCTCAAATACTGTGTGAACATACCAAAATCATACTGAATTTATTATAGCTGCCTCATCTTCCAAAACAAAGCTGTTCCTCTTTAGTGCATCATAGTTTATAGATAGCACAATCTGTTCGTTTGTTCAAGTCATAAACAAGAAACTCATCTTGGACTCCTTCCTCACACCTCACATCCACACACAAAATCCTTATGATACTCTGTGAAGTACCTCTTTTTTATATAAAGTTTTTATTTTTAATCATTTTTATTGTTATTCTATTACACTTGTCTCAAATTTTCCCCCTTTACCCTCCTCCACCACTCCCACCCATTCCCCACAGTCAATTCCCACACTGTTGTCCATGTCTGTGGGTCATTCACAAGTGTCTTTTGTCTAGTCTCTTCCCCTTCTTTCCATGATTGTCCCCTTCTTACCTCCCCTCTGTTCACTTTCATTCTGCCCCATGTTTCTATGCCTGTGGTTCTATTTTGTTAATTAGTTCATTTTCTTCATTAGATTCCACGTGTAGGTGAGATCATATGGTATTTTTCTTTCACCTACTGGCTTATTTCACTTAGCATAATATTCTCCAGTTCCATTCATGCTGTTGCAAAGGGTAAGAGTTCCTTCTTTCTTTATGCTGTTTAGTATTCCATTGTATAAATGCACCATAATTTTTTGATTAATTCATTAACTGATAGGCACTTAGGTTGTTTCCATTACTTGAGTATTGTAAATAATGCTGCCATGAACATAGGGCGCATAAGATCTTTTGAATTAGTGACTCAGAATTCTTAGGGTATATTCCCAGCAGTGGGATCAATGGATTGAAGGGCAGTACAATTTTTAGTTTTAGGGGGACATTCCATCCTGTTTTCCCCAGGGGCTGCACCAATCTGCATTCCTGCCAAAAATACATTAAGATTCCCTGTTCTCCACAATCTCGCTGGCATTTGTTTGTTGATTTATTATGATGGCCATTCTGACTGGTGTGAGGTGATATCTCAATGTGGTTTTAATTTGCATCTCTCTGATGGCTACTGATGTTGAGTATCCTTTCATATGTCTCTGGACCTTATGTATGTCCTCCTTGGAGAAGTATCTATTCAGATCTTTTGTCCATTTTTTAATTGGATTGTTTGTCTTCCTGGTATTGACTCATATGAGTTCTTTATATATTTTGGAGATCAAACCTTTGTCAGAGGTATATTAGCAAATATGATCAGGAACAAGACAAGGGTGTTCACTCTCATCACTGTTATTTAACAGAGTACTGGAAATTCTAGCCACAGTGATCAGACAATGAAAAGAAATAAAAGGCATCCAAATTGGAAAGGAGGAAGTAAAACTGTCATTATTTGCAGATGACATGATAGTGTACATAGAAAACCGTATGGTCTCTACCACAAAGCTGTTTGACCTAATAAGTGAGTTTGGCAAAATAGCAGGATACAAAGTTAATATTCAGAAATTGATGGCTTTTTTGTACATCAATAAAATATCCTAGAGAAACTAGGAAACAAATCCCATTTACTATAGCAACAAGAAAAATAAAGTACCTAGGAATAAATTTAACCAAAGAGGTAGGTTAAAGACCTATATTCAGAAAACTATAGAACACTGAAGAAATAAATTAAGGAAGATACAAATAAATGGAAGTATATACTGTGTTCATGGAGTAGAATTAACATCATTAAAATTTCCATACTACCAAAAGCAATCTATAGATTCAACACAATTCCTATTAAAATAATAATGGTATATTTCACATATCTAAAACAAATATTTCAAAAATTTATGTGGAACCAAAGAAGACCCCAATAGCCTCAGCAGTTTTGAGAAAGAAGAACAAACTAGGAGGGATCACAATACCTGATATCAAACTGTACTCAAAGCCATTGGAATCAGAAGAGCCTGGTACTGGCATAAGAATAGACACATAGATCAATGGAACAAAATAGACAACCCAGAAATAAACCAGTCTCTATGGTTGATTAATATTTGATAAACAGGGCATGAGAATACAATGGAGTAAAGATAGTCTCTTCAACAAATGGTATTGGGAGAACTGGACTGGTACATGTAAAACAAGGAAACTAGACCACTGACTTACACCATACACCAGAATAAACTCAAACTGGATAAAGGACTTAAATGTAAGTTGTGACACCATAGTAGTTCTAGAGGAAAACATAGGCAGGAAAATTTCAGATATCCCGTGTAGCAATGTTTTTGCCAATGCACCCCCTATGGCAAGGAAAATATAGGAAAAAATAAGGAAATAGGACTACATCAAACAAAAAGCTTCTGCACCACTAAAGAAAACATCCTCAAAATGAAAAGGAAACCAACTGTATGGAAAAATATATCTGCCAGTGTAAGTGCCTCTTTACTTAAGGCCATATCCATTGCTACCAACTAGTACAAGCAGTCATGCTCTCTGTCCCTGAAACATTGAAAACACTTCTTCACTGAACTTTCTGGATGGATTGGGGTGTACCATACGAAATTACCAACATTTCACTCTTTTTGGTGGGAATTTCCCATGGGTAGACTTTATATTAATTATTTCAAATTTATTTTTTGTATTTCTTCTAGAGAATTCTTCTAAAAATACAAAACATGAGTGTTGAATGAACATTTTTCACATGAGTAAATGCATGAGGCTATACTTTAAATTTTTTAATCCACCAATGATCTATCCTATAGTTTATTTCAAATATTTTATTTGGGTGAAAATTTCTGTTATAAGCAACATACACTTTTTTGTGTATATGTTCAATTACTTTCTCAACAAATATTTTAAGGTAGAACTGTTGCACATCTATTATTTTGAATCACTGGAAGACATCCCTAACATCTGTTATAAAGGTGTTTGATTTTTATATATAACTCTAACCAAACCAGAACAGAATTCAGGAAAGCATACTTCAAAAAATCCTGGAAAAGTTTACTTTCTTAAGAACGTTCCACAAAGAATCTATACATATAAATAATATCTGGTGAAGATTATTTTAGCTAAAATTGTTTATTCAATGCAAACAAGTTATTCAAAATTGTCTTGGAAATTTTCTAAAGTTTAAGGGTTTATTTATCTGAGTATAAGCTACATGTAGTAAAAAATCCCCCTTTTAAATATTTCAGAAGGTATAGGTTTGCTTTTCCAGTGTGTGCCTGCAGCTATTTTTTTCTACAATGCAATTTTAAATCTACTAAACATCTAGCCAAATATTAAAGCCAAAATCAGTAATATGACTTGCTAAACAAGAATTATATATTGGAATCTTGATATATATGTTACCTCCCCTTTCCCTTTAAAGACCTCATTATAGGGAATGACAGGTATGAAAGGCTAATTAATGAAATGAAAAAAAAGTTGTAAAAAGTTATCTGAAAGAAAAAGAATGGTAGAGAATTACATGTATATGAAAAACTATAAATCATGTGGCTCGATATTGAGCAATAGTTACCAGTACATTCTTTAAAAATTAAAAACTAAAGTGAGGCAAGATAAATCAGATATTCTATCTACCACTTGGGAGTATGCTACTATATAATCATTTCATCATTTCTAGTATTTTAAAGTTTGTGATATTGAATATATAAAGTATCATACTTACTCTTTGGGTAATTAGGTTTAATTTTAATATATTGCTTCATTAAAGGTCGAATGTTCAGCTAGTTTTAAGAGGAATTTTTATTTAACACAATTTCTGTAATACATATTTTAAATTATAAACCAAAAGTTCACTTGCAAGCAAACATTGCTTATCTATATGTTTTCTAAAAACTATATTAAGTATCATCATACTAGACCTCGTATATGTGTTATCAAAGCATTTCAACAACCACACATATTATTAACACCAGTTTTCAAACAAAGGACCTACTCTTTCTTTAGTTTATCAAGTGTAACAGGTCTTGCTTTGAGGTTGCTCTCCAATCCAGGTATGGAGGAATGGAGCCAAAGGACAGAGCATCAAACTCCTTAGTCGAAGAAGACAGAAGCTGAGTTCAGGGCTGCCAGCTGTCAGGAACTCAGGAATAATCCCAGAATGGTGAAAAACACAGAAAAGGAGCTTAAAAAAATATCACACAAATTCCTCTACCTGATGACACCTTTGCTGTAAATGTACCAGTTAAATCTCAGGGAAACACAGCTGAGAACACAACCAAGAACTTGAACAAATTAACAAAAATTCGAGTAGCTACAGGATACTGGGTGGTAGATTTTGGATTTAAAGCTTTGTCAAAGTCTATGAACCTTAGTCAACACACTATACCACTGGTTAAAAGCCCCCAAAGCTATACTGTTATAGTAAGATCTCTATCTAAGAAATAAGAATGATGATCCCAAGAAAGAAGAACAAACAGAGTAGACCAACCTTAACAAAGCCGAAAATCAAACTGTAATAAGATGAAGTTAAATCACCAAAATACTAAAGGTCTATAGAATAAAATTTTATTCTTTTGGAAAAAGAAAACATCATCCAACACTTTCACAATCACATTAAACAATATAAAACATACATTCAAAATTTACAAAGAATACTAAAAAGAGATTGAAATGACTGAAAACTATTATAAAACAAGGACAATAGCCTTGGCTGATGTGGCCCAGTGGATTGAGTGCCTGGCTAATGTGGCTCAGTGGATTGAGTGCCAGCCTGCAAACCAAAGGGTCACTGGTTCTATTCCCAGTCAGGGTACCTGCCTTCATTGCACGCCAGGTCCCCAGTAGGGGGCTCACAAGAGGCAACCAGACATTGATGTTTCTCTCACTCTCTTTCTCCTTCCCTTCCCTCTGTTTATAGATAGATAGATAAATAGATAGATGATAGATAGATGATAGATAGATAGATAGATAGATAGATAGATAGATAGATAGATAGATAGATGATAGATAGATAGATAGATAGATGATAGATAGATAGATAGATAGATAGATATGTTTTAAAAAATGGTTCAGATGGTAAATTTAAAAAGAAAAATCTAGGACAGTAGATTAGGAACCACAAATAATTCTAATAAATTCTAAAACCATGACTCAACATAAATGATATATTAACTGCTTGTAAGTATAAAACTCATCATCCTTTTAAAAAAAAACTGAATCCAGATTTTTAACAATGTAAAATCTACAAAGGCCAGCATATAAATCAAAACTGATACATATACAAAGATCACATCATTCCACCTTTCATATGCAAAGGTGAAATGATGCGATCTGTTGCTGAAAGAATCAGGAAATCAGAAGAGATGTAGTGATGTCACTGAAATTAGCAGACAAGTATGTTTAAAAGCTATTATAGGCACGTTCTAAGATTTGAAGGAAAATATAAAAACATGAAGAGGTAAGTGGTAGGCAATAACAAAAAAATAATAATTCTCTTTTCATGTATAATGGAGTACATGTTATTAGAGTAGCTCTTTTGCCTTAACCAAAAAATGTCAGATGTCAGGAAATGGCAGACGAGGGCTGTAATCCTGAAAGGAGAAAAACAAGCAAGATGCATTTTATGATTAACCTATCTTTTTGAATGTCTGCAAGAAAAGTGCAAGCACTTTTCTGGACTTTAGTATAATGGGATGAGAGAGTCTGTCTGAATTGAAAAGACAAAGATCAGAGTTCATAAATGTAGAGGCAGCTGGAATAGAAGGGGCAGAGTACTGTACTGGATGTTGTTATGCAGAAAAAGAGTCCCAGAAATCTATGTGGACTCCGCTCCATCCCCAGCTAAAGATCAACTGGCTATGCAGCTGTATAGTATGATACTCCACAATACTGCTCAATGAACAACTTGGATCTATAAGCTAAATAACCAAAACTCATTCAATGTAGAAATCTTTTTAATTCAGACAAGGAAGATTATGCAGGGGCTATTGAACTTTTCAGGCCTTAAGCAAAGACACCAGAAGTGGTATACACATGTTTTGAGTAGTGATGATTCCTAGAGTAAACACTACTATAGATCCATTCTGAAAATGATTATGACAAGCTTTCAAAGCATCAAGCTAATCCACAAATAATTTAATTTCCTGCCAGAAAAAAAAAACTAGCTCTTGTACAGAAAGTAACAAATTTCAGACATGTTATTCATAGAGAAAGCTCTCTCAATATTCCTACTGTGTGTGAGTGAATAATATACAATTCACAAGTTAGTATATAATTATTTTATAAAAATTATTATTTATGCTTTAATTTCAGCAAAATTACTAAATATATTGCTATAACCTTCCACATAGTATTATTTTCAATGGAAAGTGATGGGAAATTATATATGTTTTCCTGAGTCATCATAGGTTTTACATTTTTCCCTAATAATATTAATTTGGAAAAAACTTTACATTGCTAAAAAATGTTACAATAAAATTGTCTAAAAAAATCAGAAATCAATTCTTAGATTTAGAAATATAATAGAATTTTGAAGTTGAAACCAAACTTTATAATGGAGTTATATATTACCATAAAATACAACATATTCTAACTTTCATTACATCAATCACCAACTCATATTGCAGTTTTTACCATCTCTGACACATACAGATTTACACCATAAAGAGACATTATTATATATTTTATGTAGACACACATATATATATGTGAATTACTTAATATTACAAAATATTATTTAGCTGCCAAGAGGATTTGGGTAATTTCCTCTTTTATCTTCTAAAAATGTTCATATAGATGTACTAATTTACTATATCCTCATTCGTTCAATTTGTGTGTGTGTGTGTGTGTGTGTGTGTGTGTGTGTGTGTGTTTACTGGACAATCCTTGAGTACTTACTGTGTGCCAG
>PVKM010024777.1:0-20341 GCA_004027735.1 Carollia perspicillata
CCATGTGTCATAAGTTCTTTAGCTTCTATATTTCCCATACTATGCTTGCACTCCCCCTGTCTATTTTATCCCTACTGTCTATACTACATATTCTCTGTACCTTTTCCCCCTCTCTCTTCCTCCCACTCCCCTGTTGCTAACCCTCCATGTGATCTCCATTTCTGTGGTTCTGTTCCTGTTCTAGCTGTTTGCTTAGTTTGTTTCTGTTTTTGTTTTAGGTGTGGTTGCTAATAATTGTGAGTTTGCTGTCATTTTACTATACCTGTTTTTTATCTTCTTTTTCTTAGATAAGTCCCTTTAACATTTCATATAGTAAGGGCTTGGTGATGATGAACTCCTTGAACTTGATCTTATCTGAGAAGCACTTTATCTGCCCTTCCATTCTAAATGAAAGCTTTGCTGGATAGAGCAGTCTTGAATGTAGGTCTTTGCCTTTCATGACTTGGAATACTCCTTCCAGCCCCTTCTTGCCTGCAAGGTCTCTTGTGAGAAATCAGCTGACAGTCTGATGGGAACTCCTTTATAGGTGACTGTCCCCTTATCTCTTGCTACTTCTTGGATTCTCTCCTTCATTTTAATCTTGAATAATGTAATTCTGATGTGCCTTGGTGTGTTCCTCCTTGGGTCCTATTTCTTTGGGACTTCCTGGACGTCTATTTCTTTTGCCAGATTGGGGAAGTTCTCCTTTATTATTTGTTCAAATAAGTTTTCCTCTTGTTGCTCTTTCTCTTCCCCTTCTGGTACCCCTATAATTCAGATGTTGGAACGTTTAAAGATGTCCTGGAGGTTCCTAAGCCTCTCCTCATTTTTTTGAATTCTTGTTTCTTCATTCTTTTTTGTTTGGTTGTTTCTTTCTTCCTTTGGTCCACTCCATTGATTTGAGTCCCATTTTCCTTCCCATCACTATTGGTTCCCTATGCATTTTCTTTCATTTCACTTATCATCGCCTTCATTTTTTCATCTAATTTGCAACCCAAATCAACCAGTTCTGTGAGCATCCTGATCACCAGTGCTATGAACTGTGCATCTGGTAGGCTGGCCATCTCTTGGTCGCTTATATGTATTGGCTCTGGGGCTTTGATTTTTCTTCCGTTTGAGCCATTTTTTTTGGTCTGATTGTGCCTGTTAGGTAGTGAGGGGGTGAGGTCAGAGAGGGAACAATGATGCTTGCTCTGCTCTCTATCGGATTTCACTCCCTTTTGCTGCTCCCCACAAGCAAACTGGGCCCTTCTGGTGCTGGTTCCCAGGTGGGTGGGCTTATGTACGTTCTAGGACCCTGTGGGTCTCTCCAACGAGCTCTCCTGTGAAGCTGGGAGTCTCTCCCGGCACCTCAACCCCCACAAATGTTTTCAATCTGTACTTTTAGGCTTTATTTCCAGGTGCAGGGGCCCTGGGTTGCATGGTCTGTCTTACTGCCCGTTTTTTCCTGGTTTATCTGCGCTTGAATGTGTGACCATGGTCTGCTGGCTGCCTTGTGCGCCTCCCTGGGTCTGCTCGCTGCCTCCCCACGTCTGGGGTCTGCTAGCTGCCTGCACACCCCGGGTCTGTCAACCGCCACTTTTTCCTGCTGTGACCCCTCTCCGCCAGCCTCCGACTCCATGCCTCTTACCGGTGTGGTTGAATGGTCGTCAGACTTCTATACAGTTCAATTTTCTGTCTGTTGATTTTTTTGTTTCTAAATTTTTGTTGTCCTTAATTTTGATTGTGTGAGGAGGCATAGTGTATCTACCTACACCTCCATCTTGGCCAGAAGTTCATTCTGGTTTTGATTTGCATTTCCTGAATGGCTAATGATGATGAGCAGCTTTACCTGTGTCATTGGCTATTTGTATATATTTTTTAAAAAAAGATTTTGTTTATTTATTTTTAGAGAGGGGGCAAAGGAGGGAGAAAGAGAGGGATAGAAACATCGATGTGAGAGAGAAACATCAATAGGCTGCCTCTCACATGTGCCTGGACCATGGACCACCTGCCACCCAGGCATGTGTCCTGACCGGGAATCGAACTGTGACCTTTCACCTTTCAGAACAATCTCCAGCCAACTGAACTACACCAGTGAGGAATGTATATCTTTTTCTAGAATGTCTATTCACACCTTTTTCCCATTTTTAAAGTAGATTATTTGTCTTTTTAAAGTTGAGCTATAAGAGTTCTTTATACAATATAATCTAGATATAAACCCCTTACCAATACACGATTTGCAAGTGTTTTCTTCAACTTTTTTGATGGTGTCGAATTTATAAATATTTCCTGTTGTTAAATGTGCTTTTGGTGTCATGTGTAAGGAATCATTGTCTAATCAGAAGGCATGAAGATTTGCACTTATGGTTTCTTCTAAGAATTATATGGTTTTAGCTTTTACGTATAGGTCTTTGAACCATTTTGAGTTGTTTTTTATATATGTGGTGAGTAAAGGGTTCAGTTTCATTCTTTTGCATGTGACTATTCATTTGTTCCAGCACCATATGTTCAAATGATTATTTCTTCTCCACTGAATTGTCTTTGCACTCTATCAAAAATCAATTGATCAGCCCTGGCAGGTGTGGCTCAGTGGATTGAGCATGGTTCTGCAAACCAAAGGGTTGCTGGTTCGATTCCCAGTCAGGGCACATGCCTGGGTTGTTTCTCTCTTTTTCTCCTTCCCTTCCCTTCTCTTCTCTCTAAAAATAAATAAATAAAATCTTTTTTAAAAAACAGCTGATCAAAATGTGAGGGATTATGTTTGACTCTTCAGTTCTTTTCCACTTGCCCATATATCTAGCCATTATGCAATAAGTTTTGAAATTGGAAAGTGTGAGTCCTCCAACTTTGTTATTTTTCAAGATCATTTGGTTACTCTGAGTCCCTTGAATTTTTGTAGACATTTTAGGATCAGGTGGTCAATTTCTGCAAAAGGCTATCTAGTATTTTGATTTGTATTATTTTGAATCTATAGATTAATTTGGAAATTAGTGCCATTTTAACAATATTATATCTTCTGATTCATGAACATGAGATGTCTTTTTATTTTTTTAGGTCTTTTAAATTTTCTCTCAGCAATACTTTGTTTTTTTCAGAATATAATAGAGATAGCTTTACTTCTTCCTCTAACTCAGGATGTGTTTTATTTTATCTTATTGCCTAATTGCTTCTCATTCTCTTTTTACTGTTGCACAGTACTTTATTGTATGGATATGTCAGAATTATTTTTGCTAGTCTATTATTGATGGATATACAGGTCGTTTTCAGGATCTTGAAGTTACAGTGGTAGTGCAGTGAATAGCTGATTACTACACAGAACATCAGTTTTCAAACTCTTTTGCCTCACGACTACTTTACCTTATTAAGTATGAGTAGTGAATTTAAACATAGAAAGAATTTAATAGTCATCAGATTTTGTTTTCTTATAAAGTTGCTTAGTTCATATTTGACAAATATTGTTACCCTATCTAGATATTAAGAATGATATAATAAAACTTAATTATATCACAAATCAAATATTTAATTTTGAAATAGAGCTTGTAAAACAAGAAACAAAAAATACTGATTTTTAAAATCAGGTCTGCATGTTACTAAGTTTAATAGGTTTTAGTTCACAGGTGTTTGTCAGTAGTGGTTGTCAGTACTTCATTAACAGCGAGCTGAGTGTGGGGAGAGGAAAGTGCCCTGTGCTAAGGGAACACCATATACAAACAGCCTAAGATAAATGAGACCATGATAGCATATACTTTGGTTAAAAGCTATTTGATCATCACAACAATTTGGCTTAAACAGCAATTTGGTTGAAAATGAATAGCACCTACTTCTTCCGAGATCAGATGAGATCGGGCGCGTCCAGGGTGGTATGGCCGTAGACTGAATAGCACCTACTTCTGTTTTTTTTTTTTTTTCTCTCAAGTATTGGTAATGTTGGTGCATTGTGTATTGTTTTTAGAGCCTTTGTGCCATAGTTTTCAGGAAAATTTTTTCTAATATTTGCTTTTGGATTTCTAATTGATTACAGAAAAATTTGTAATTTTGACTTTTTTTCTCTGTAGGGAGCATGTTTTTGTAATAAACAGCAACAACAACAAAAAACCAGTAAAGGAAAGTATATCAAATTAAAGGATCTGAAAATTTCAGGGTTTGTAATTTTTTTCCTCTTAAACTGTTTTTTCCCTAATAAATCAATGTCAGTTATATGTGCTTGTCTAGTTTGCTTAAGTTTTCATTTTTCTGCATTTTTTTCTGCATTGCTGAATACTATTCAACAAAGATTTTCATCAACTTGCTGAGAATTTTTTTCATGTTGTGAGTAAATATGAAAAATATTGGGAACAACAGAGGTCTCTTAAAAATAACAGTATTAAGGTAGGATTCTATTTTTTAAAATATAATTTATTGATTATGCTATTACAGTTGTGCCATTATTTTCTCTCTCATTTATTACCTTCCACCCTGTAACTGCCCCCACCCCCACTGCCATCAGCATTCCCTCACCTTAGTTCACTTCCTTGGGTTGCGCATGTAAGTTCTTTGGCTTCTCCATTTCCTATGCTATGGACACCTTTCTGTGTCTATTTTGTACCTACCATTTATGCTTCTTATTCCCTGTACCTTTTCCCCTTTCTCCCCCTCGCACTGATAACCTTCCATGTGATCTCCATTTCTGTGAATCTGTTCCTGTTTTACTTGTTTGCTTAGGTTTTGTTTTTTAGGTTCAGCTGTTGATACTTCTGCATTTGTTGTCATTGTACTGTTCATAGTTTTGATCATCTTTTTTTTCTTAGATAAGTCCATTTAACATTTTATATAATAAGGGCTTGGTGATGCTGAACTCCTTTTAACTTTCCCTTATTAGGAAGCACTTTATCTGCCCTTCCATTCTAAATGATAGCTTTGCTGGATAGAGCAATCTTGGATGTAGGTCCTTGCCTTTCATGACTTGGAATACTTCCTTTCAGCCCCTTCTTGCCTGCAGAGTTTCTTTTGAGAAATCAACTGATAGACTTATGGGAACTCTTGTAGGTAACTCTCTTCTTTGTTCTTGCTACTTTTAAGATTCTCTCATTATCTTTATTCTTGGGTAGTGTGATTATGAAGTGCCTTGGTGTATGCTTCCTTGGGTCCAACTTTTTTGGGACTCTCTGAGCTTCCTGGACTTCCTGGAAGTCTATTTCCTTTGCCAGATTGGGGAAGTTCTCCTTTATTATTCGTTCAAATAAGTTTTCAACTTCTTGCTTTTCCTCTTCTCCTTCTGGCACTCCTATGATGCTGATGTTGGAACATTTAAAGTGGTCCTGGAGGTCCTAAGCCTCTCCTCATTTTTTAAAATTCTTGTTTCTTTATTCTCTTCTGGTTGAATGTTTATTTCTTCCTTCTGGTTTAAACCATTGATTTGAGTCCTGGTTTACTTCCCCTTACTGTAGGTTCCCTGTACATTTTCCTTTATTTCACTTTTAATAGCCTTGACTTTTCCTCTATTTTGTGACCTTACTCAACCATTTCTGTGAGCATCCTGACGACCAGTGTCTTGAACTCTGCACTTGATAGGTGGGTATCTCTTAATTGCTTAGTTCTATTTTTTCTGGAGCTTTGATCTGTTCTTTCATTTGGGCCATATTTTTTTGTCTCTGCACACCTGTTATGTAGTAAGGGGTGGAGCATTAGGGTTTGCCAGGGCAGGGCTATCCATCTTGCTGCGCTGTGGTGTTATATGTGGGGGAGTGCTCAAGAGGGAATGATTCCGCTTGCTTGGCTCTTCCTGGCTTTCAGTCACTTCCTCCACTACCCACAAGCAAATTGAGTCCTTCTGGTGGTGATTCCCGGGAAGGTGGGTTTGTACATTTTAGGGCCTATGGGTCTCTCCACCAAACTCTCCTCTGAGGCTGGGAGTTTCTCCTGATGCTGCAGCACCCACAGGTTTTTTCAAAGAGAGGTTTTGAGACTTTATTTTCCCACACTGGAAGCCTGGGTTGTGTGATCTGTCTCTCTCCTCAGTTATTCCTCCTGGTTTATCTGCATGCAAATATGGGATTGCCTGGTGCACCAGCCATGCCTTGCCATGAGTCCTCTCTGCCCCTCCTACTGGTCTGGATGAATATTTCTTCTTTAACTCCTTGGATGTCGGACTTCCATACAGTTTGATTATCTAAAAGTTCTGGTTATTTTTTGTTTTTAAATTTGCTGTTGTCATCCTTTTGGTTGTGGAGGAGGCACAGTGTATCTACCTATGCCTCCATCTTGGCTGGAAGTCCTAAGGTAGGATTCTGAACTCACCTATATGTAACTCATGTCTTCCTTTTCCTTTGTTTTTTAGTTAAGGCTAAATTTTTTTGTTTTTGTTATATGTAAAAAGGATAGCATATTCACTTATTCATCATTTAGGATGCCTGATCATTCATTCAGCTCTATTTATTGATTAATGTGGATAACACTTTATAAAAACAACTCTTTATTCTGTTTAGGATTTTCTCTCTGGAAATTTTAGATTAGTTGTGATTTCAATATGGGGTTGGATTTTGTATAGTAAGAGAGTATAAGCTAAAAATTGGGACACTTCTCTGATGTTGTTAAAAGCAGGGTCATCTGAAAAATGTACTGGAGAAACAAGAAGTATCGTCCCCCATTGACCATCATGGAAGAGTTGTGGAAGAAACAGACTTTATTGTGAAGCATAGATATGACTTTAATTACATTGAGTTTGCTCCTTTGTGAAAGGAAAAGAAAAACATGAATGAAGCCATAGGGATCAAGGTAAAGACAATGGTGATGGCATTATTCAGCTAAGTAGTAGCAGTCTAACTTCCTAATTTGGATAGCTTAGAGTGAACAAATATTTGTTAGTTATGTTAGTTAGGATGCTTTTTCCTTCATATAATAATATCCAAATAAAGATTGCTTAAACTAAAGCCATAAACTAAGATAGCTGTAATTCTAACAAGAATTCTGGAGGTAAGGCTCTTTCGCCACAGTTTGTACATGACTCAGTGATAACATCTGGCACCCAAGTGCTTTTCTCTGTTATATTCAGCACGTTGGTGATATCTTTCCTCACACTAAAATTGCTACAGCTACTCCAAAGTACTTACGCAGACATAGCTAAGTACTACGTAGAAGAAGAGCAATTTCCTTTCATACAGGTGTCTTTATTGGGAAGAAAACCTTTTCCAAAGGCCTACCTGCCAGCTTCAGTTTTCTTAGGCCCCACTAGCTAGGAATGTATCACTGCCCATGCCCTTGATGTAAGGGAGGCTAGAAGGAGGACTTTCTGGCACTTTTAGCTTTTGAAGTATATGCAGGTTGTGCTAGCAAAGAAAAAAGAGTGGAAGGAATAATTGCTAAATTGGCAACCAACAGTGTTTCCCCTACTTGCCACAGAAAATAACTGACATGCTTTGTTCTTGTTGTGATAATATATTTCCTTAGAACACAAGGTTTAAGAGGGAAGAAGCATTGTTAAATATGATACTGGGAGTTATGATGCTTGAGGTTTTATGTTCAGTGCATTGAGAAATCTGCAGATTCTAATTCCCTTTGAAAACTATCATGTTCTCTACATTGAGAAATGTGCAGAGCCTAGTTTTCTTTGAAATCTATTATAGTGATGATAATTTTAACATTATGCCTCCTTTTTTTTCAAAGATTTTATTTATCATTAGAGGGGAAGGGAATGAGAAAGGGAGAGAAACATCAATGTATGGTTGCCTCTGGTGTGTCCCCTGCTGGGAACTGGCCCGCAACCCAGGCATGTGCCCTGACTGGGAATCGAACCACGATCCTCTGGTTCGCAGGCCTGTGCTCAATCCACTGAGCTACACCAGCCAGGGCCCTCCTTTTTTTTTGAACAGCTTTTTACCATTGACAGATTGAAACATAGTAACTAATTTGTGATATTTACTCTTTTGCCAGACAAGTGGACAGAATAGAAACCTATCCTCCATGTAGCGGGTAAATCTGGGAATTATAATGAAATGTCAAGTTTTCAAATGATTTCAGCAGATTTTCAGGTAAAGCAGCCATCAGTAACTTATTCCCATTGGTGAAACAGATAAGCAAGTGTCTTAAATTAACAAGAGGACTAATCTGGCCTTTATGTTGAAATTAGGAGTTCTTTGTGCTAAGGGCAGAAATGACAGCCTCATTGGACTTGATGTTGTATAGTAACAAACATTCATAAGCACAGCTTGGGATAAGTCTATTTTGAAGATACATGAAGTATGTATTCAAAGTTATTGTCTCCCACAGTTTCCTCATCATCCATTATTATAGCTTTCTTGGAGGGACATCTAAAACAATGAAGCACAAAGGGATTCCATTTTAGAATCTAGAATTTGATATCTGCCAGCCTCAACAATGAAAGTTCTGGTCAGCTATTTAAAAAAAATGGGTAATGTATTTGACCAGTAGTATGTCAGTAGCAAAGTGCTAAAAGAGAGAGAAGTAGTATTAGGACCTCAGAAGTAAAGGAAGTTTGTGATGAAAAGTTCCAATTAAAGCAGGTACTATTTATTCCTACCTTCATGTGTTTTTTTTTTTTTTCTAGGTTGGATACAAAAATAGTAGAATTATTTTGAAAAATAATTATTTGTTTTTTTATGTCTATTCTAATGAGTTATAAACTTTGACTATCTTCTGTAATTACCTATTCTTTCATGCTTCTTTTAAATTATGACGTAGCCCTGACTGGTGTGGCTCAGTTGATTGGGCATCATTCCGTAAGGCAAAAGGTTGCTCGTTTGATTTCCAGTCAGGGCACATCCGTGGGTTGTGGATTTGATCCCTGGTCTCAGGCATGTGCAGGAAGGAACTGATTGATACTTCTATCTCACATTAATGTTTCTCTCCCTCTCTTTCTCCCTCACTTCCCCTCTCTCTAAAAATAAACAAATAAAATATAAACACTAAAAAAGTGAACAAAATTATTTTAAAGAAGCAATCATGATTGGTTTTGAATTAATTGGAAAACGTTTAAGTGGAAAAAAGAAACACCTAAGCCCTAAGAAATTCCAGTTTCTTGCCTCTTATTGTTTTTACTTATCATAGCATATATTTCTTAGAGAAAATGACCAAGTGTGTGAATGAGAGTAACAGGAAGAGTACCCTGTAAGCTTGGAATAATTGTGCATTTTCAACTCCAGGGTATTATTCCTCACTGATTCAACTCTTGCTGTCTGAACTCAGAAAAGAAATAGATGGGACAGGGAGGGATACTTAGATTTCATTCCTAACCTATATATTGCTTCTACCTTTTGTGACAGTATGGATGGAACATTTAAGTCTTTAATCCATTTTGAGTTTATACTTGTGTATGGTGGTCTAGTTTCATTTTTTGCACATATCTGTCCAATATTCCCAGCACAATTTATTTTATGTTATATCATTGTATGTTTTTGCCTCCTTTGTCAAATATTAATTGACTATAAAGGTGTGGGTTTATTTCTGGGCTCTCTATTCTGTTCCATTGATCTGTATGTCTGTTTTTATACCAGTACCGTGTTGTTTTGATTACTATGCCCTTGTAGCATAGTTTGATATCAGGTAGCATGATTCCTCTGATTTTGTTCTTCTTCTTCAGATTGCTGTGGCTTTTGTGGTTCTATATAAAATTTTAGAATATTTGTTCTAGTTCTGTGAAATATGACATTGGTATCTTGATAGGAATTGTGTTGAATCTACAGATTGCTTTGGGTAGTATGGACTTTTTGTTTTTATCATCACTCAAAGAATATGTTCGTTAATTTTTAGAGAGAGAGGATAGAGGATAGGAGAGAAAGAAAAACATTGATATGAAAGAGAAACATCAATTGGTTGCCTCCTGTAGGTGCCCCAACTGGAGACTGAACCAGCAATCTAGGTACTGGGGGGGGGTCCCAAAAAGCCCCAGAATTTATTTATAAAAAATTGTGTACTTATTCTTACATGTTTAAACTTCATTTACCTTCAAAGTGCTCTCCATTTGATGCAGTACACCTATTGAGACATTTTTTTCCATTGCTCAAGACAGTTTTTGAACTTGTTGATTTCGATGCCTTTTAATGCTTCTACTGTTTTTTGTTTCTCTTCCACATTGGCAAAATGTTTCCCTTTGAGGACCTTTTTCATCTGGGGAAACAAAAAAAAAGTTGCTCAGGGTGAGAATGGGTGAATAGGGAGGGTGGGGAAATGGAGGTCATGTGGTTTTTGGTCAAAAACTGCTGAATACTCAGTGCAGTGAAATGGACAAACCACTGTGTTGAAAGAGTCTTGAAAAGAAATTCATTGAAGCCAAATGCATCCTCTCACAACAATGGCAACTGGTACACTGATACAGATGGGTTCCTAGAACACTCACCTAGCAGGGAGAAGAAGCCTGTATTACAAGGGGCTTGCCCTTTGGAAGATAATTCTGAGATTACTGGGTCCCCCCTCATATGTGCCTTGACTGGTTATTGAACCTGCAATCTTTTGGTGCACAAGATGATGCTCCAACCAACTAAGCCACCTGGTCAGGGCTAATATGCACATTTTAATGATATTAATTCTTCCTATCCATGAACACGGTATATGTTTTCACTTATTTGTGTCTTCTTCAATTTCTTGTTCCAATGCCTTAGAATTTTCATAGTACAGGTCTTTTACAGCCTTGGTTTAACTTATTCCTAGGTATTTTATTTTTTATGCAGTTGTAAGTGGCATTAATGTCTTAGTTTCCCTTTATGATAGTGTATTACTGGTATATAAAAATGCAACTGATTTCTGGATATTTATTTTATATTTTGCTACTTTGCTGAAGTCATTTATCAGTTCTAGTAGTTTTTTTTTGGTGGAATCTTAGGGTTTTCTATATACAGTATCATGTCATTTAAAAATAATGACAGTTTTACTTCTTCCTTTCCAATTTTAATGTCTGGTAGTTTCTTTCTTGTCTGATTGCTGTGGCTAGAATTTCCAGTACTATGTTGAATAAGAGCAGTGAAAGCAGACATACCTGTCTTATTCCCAAACTTAAGAGAAACACTTTTACTTTTTGTTCATTGAGTATGTTATTGGCCGTGGGTTTGTCATGTATAGCCTTTATTATGCTGAGGTATGTTCTATTTCCACTTTGCTGAGATTTTATATCATAAATGGGTGCTAGATTTTATCAAACGCTTTTCTGCATCTATTGATATGATCATGTGGTTTTTATCTTTCATTTTGTTTTTGTGGTGTATCACATTTATTGATTTGTAGATACTGTACCAACCTTATATCCCCAAAATAAATTCCACTTGATCATGATGTATGGCCTTTTTAATGTATTGCTGAACCCGGTTTGCTAATAATTTATTGAGGATTTTAGCATCTATGTTTGTCAGGGACATTGGCCTATAATTTTGTTTCATTGTAGTGTCTTACCCAATTGACATCAATGGATAGATCTTCCAGACAGGAAACCAACAAGAAAACAGTGGCCTTATACAACATACTAGACCAGATGGGTTAATTACTATCTTTTGAGTAATTCAACCCATAGCAGCAGAATATACATTCTTTCAAGTGCTCATGGAACATTTTCCAGGATTTACCACATAGACCACATATAAAGTCATAAAGCAGGTCTCAATAAATTTAAGAAGGTTGAAATCATATCAAGCATCTTCTTTGACTACAATGATATGAATCTAGAAATCAAACACAAGAAAAAACCCCTGAAAAACACATGAGGACATGGAGACTAAATAACATTACTAAACAGTGAGTGAGCTAATGAGATCAAAGGAGAAATTACAAGATACTTTGAGACAAGTAAAAATGAAAACACAACAACTCAAAATCAGCGGGGCACAGCAAAAGCAGTCCTAAGAGGTAAGTTCATATCATCACAGGGCTGCCTCAAGAAACGAAAAAAATCTCAAGTAAACTATCTAACTTTACTCCTAAAGGAATTTGAAAAATAATAACAAATTGAGCTGAAAATAAGTAAAAGGAAGGAAATCATAAAGATCAGAGCCCAAATAAATCTAATACAATCTAAAAAAAAAAAAATGAAAAAGATCAATGAAACCAAGAGATTGTTCTTTGAAAATATAAACAAGATTGACAAACTCTTACCCAGACTTATCAAGAAAAAAAAGAGAGAGGACCCAAATAAATAAAATCAGAAATGAAAAGAGATGTAACAATTGATACCAAGGAAATACGAAGGATTGTAAGAAAATATCATGAAGAACTATATGCCAACAGATGGGACAATCAGGTAGAAATGGATAAATTCCTAGAAACACAATCTTCTAAAACAGAATCAGGAAGAATAAAGAATCCAAATAGAGAGATCACAAGTAGTGAATTTGAAGCAGCAATCAAAAAATTCCCACTGAACAGAAGTCCTGTACTGGATGGCTTCTCAGGCAAATTTTACCAGACACTCAAAGAAGAACTAAAACCTATCCTTTTAAACTATTCCAAAAAATTCAAGGAGGGAAGACCCACAAGCTCATTTTATGAGGCCAGCATTATCCTATTTTCAAAACCAGGTATGCATATCTTTGTAATCAGTTCCCTCCCCCTGCATTTTAAATGTAGTCCAAGTGTCCTTTTTTTCTTAAACCAAAAAAGGGTGATTAAAATAGTATGCATCAAGTAACTGCATCATAGTTCATTGTGGCTGGAGTGTGTGTATCTGTGTGTAGTGGAAGGAGGAAAGGCAGAAGAAATAGCAGATCAGGTAGAGCGGCTTACCAGGTGTGTCTTTTCATAGGACCAATTTATCAGTTCTGTTGTATGTTTGTTCTTTGAAATTTTTGAATCTAGAGATAGGGCAACAAATTTTCAACTTTTACCCCTTTAAATATTGTCTCTACTCCATTCTATCCTTCTTTACTTTATCTTCTGTGTTTCTTACCTAGTCTTTTTGTGCTTCTCAGTTTTTCCTTTTAGTGTGCCTTGTTCTATAGATGACTAGGGTCAGGCAAAATGCTGCCTCCATCCAAGGTTTGCAATACTCAGGACCATCAAATAATGCAAACCTTGGTTACAGGACCACAGGGACTGGTTTACTGTCAATGACTGGAACCCTGAGGGTGTTGCCCTTTAGGGTTACATGTTATTGTAAGGTTTCTTTCTTTTTAGACTCATCATTTTATGTGGGTCCTATCTTCTAAATTATGTCCCCCATACCTCTTAAGACTCTCAAACACAAGTTTCTCATGATCAAATGCCCTCAGAGCAAAAGCAGCTCCAATGCTAACTTACTCTAGATGCCTAGTTTTCTCTTAGTTTTAGCTGGGTGATTCTTTACTATCTTGTTATCTGTTAGTGACTTTTAAGAATTAAAAAAATGTATTCTTTTTAGTTGTTTTAAACAGAGAGATTTGGTTTGAATCTAGCTCATCATTTTAGAAAATTGGAATTTAGGTAATTTTTTATATTCTTAATTATGCCTAATATTGGTAATGATTAACTTAAAAAAAATGAACACAATATCCTTTTGTAGCCTACTTGAAGTGGGACTAGATGTATGGGTTTTTGTAAAGGGAACAATGCTATCTTACATTTTTGACCCTAAAGGGAGTATAGAGCATCTTTCATTATAGTAAAAATCTCTTGTTCTTTAGTAAAATTTTTATGGGCTGAATTTTATCCCTCTGCAATTTATGTTTTCTTTTTAATTTTAGGGAAACTGTCTTGATGGCTGGTTTGTTTCAGTTTTAAAGACTTTTAAGTTGAAGAAGGCACCCTGTAATTTTACATACCACCTTTCTTACACCCCATAATTGCATTGTTTTTAAAACAGAAATATAAACTTATTTATGTTGTTTTTTAAGTTGCTGTAACTGATTTTTAAAAAATTATTGTTCAGTTACAGTTGTCCTGCCTTTTTCTCTATTGCTCACCCCTACCCAGCCCACTTCCACTCCCACAGTCAATCTTTCCCTCCCCTCATTGTCCCTGCCCATGAGTCCTCTATTCTTATTCCTTTGCTTGCCTCTTCCCCTTCTTTCCCTTGTTATCACCATCCTTGCCCCCTCTGGTCACTGTCAATTTGTTCTTTATTTCCAAGTCTCTGGTTCTATTTTGTTCATTTGTTTGTTTTGTTGATTAGGTTCTACTATAGGTGATATCATATAGTATTTGTCTTTCACGATCTGGCTTTTTTCACTTAGCATATGCTCTCCAGTTCTATCCATGCTGTCATGAAGGGTAGGAGCTCCTTTCTTTCTGCTGTGTAGTATTCCATTGTGTAACTATGTACCACAGTTTTTTATTCACTGATTTAGTGATGTTGAACATTTTTTCATGTGTCTATGGGCCCTCTATTTATGCTGTTTATGCAACCTTGATATTCAAAATAAAATATGATAGTTGTCTACTTTTAATTTTTAAAAACTCTTTAATACTTTGATTTATCAGAAATAAAAAAGGTGTATAGTTTATTTTTTGTCTATTACACTTTACTTTGATTCACTCTTTCATGTAGGAAGTATATATTAAGCAACTGTTATTGACCTGACTGACCCTGGTGTAGTTGGTGAGCAAGACACACAAGAACAGAGCTTTTCATTTTTAGGGGGCAGATTAGAGTGGAAAGATTACTAGATAGTAAATAATAGGGTGCTATGCTACAAGAGAATAGGGAATGTCTACTTTATATACGGTGGTTGGAGAAAGCCTCTTCAAGGAAGGAACATTTACATTAAAACTAAAGGATGAGTCTGAGAAACTTACATAAAGAGCTATGAGAACAAGGGAATGAAGCAGCATGTGGAAAAGCCCTAATTTAGGAAAGACCTTGACATGTTTTAGTTACAGACAGTAACCAATGTATTTATGGTTGTCCAGGTGAAGAACAACATGTTTTGATTTTGGAGAGGTAGATCATGTATGCAAGGGCTTTGCAATTTACTTCTTGTGTTACAGGAAACCCAGTTAAAAGTATAGCAGGCGTAAATTTTCTAAACTACAAATTCGAATGTGCAAAGATGTAATTTTATTTCTTTATAACTACAAGTTCCTTAGCTCTGGAGTTACTGGGTAGTAAGAAACAACCTTGCCAATTTAGGATAAAGTCAGTAGCTTCTGGTTTAATTTAATTAATTGTAGGTTAACTCAGGCCCTAGGATAAATAATCTGTGCCCTGTGGTAGGCTCTAAGAAGTTACATAGAACAAAGAAAGCTGGATATAGGGGTGCTAGGGTGTTACCCACCCCAGATAAGGGGAAAGTCCTTTACTTCCTTACCTGGGGAGGGACGAGGGACTGTTCCAGGAATCCGCATGCCTGGGGCATAGGGGAAGGGTTGATTGGTCTCTGAGGGGATTTATGGGAAGCAATCTCTGTTATGGTCCTGTCCATCTCTAAGGTCAGACAGCAGTCAAGTCATTGAACAGTCTCTTCCACACTTGAGTTTGTGATACTGAAGGCCCTGGGTTTAGAATTTTAAAGCTCTTTTTACTCTTAAGCCCTTAAATACTGCAGTTGAAATTCTTAGTTTTTAAAAAAAGATTTATATATTTATTTTTTTAAAGGGAGCGGAAAGGAGGGAGAGAAACATCAGTGTGTGTTTGCCTTTGATGTGCTCCCTACTGGGGACTTAGTCCACAACCCAGGCATGTGCCCTGACTGGGAATCGAACCGACAACACTTTGGTTTGCAGGCTGGCACACAATGAAATTCTTAGTTTTTAAGAATTACGGTTTCAGTGGATTAAAGACCTAAATATAAGAGCTGAAAGTCTAAAAACTCTTAGTAAAAAACATAGGTGTGAATGTTCATGATCTAAGATTAGGCAACGGTTTCTTAAGTATGACACTGAAAGCGCAAATAACCGAAGAAAAGTAGATAAATTGGACTTCATAAAAATTAAAAACTTTTGTGTATCAAAGGACACTGTGAAGATAGTGAGATATGCAAGTACCAGTATCTTTTTTTAGAGGGTAAATGGGTTCAGAATTCAGAGTAGAATTCTTAGTTAGAGATAGAAATTTTCTCATCATCAATTAATAGGTATCATAAATATGATAATGCGTGGATAGATGTGAGGAATACAAAGAAAGGAGCCCTGGGGGGATTGTCAGCACTTAAGGGTTGAGTAGAGAAAGGCAGGAATGATCTGGGATGTTGAAAGAAAAGAATGAATTATCATAGAAGCTTCCTCCAACTAATTTTAAGCTTTTTGAGGGCTATAACTGTCATGTTCATTATCTTATCCAGTTCTTGTCATAAAGTAGGTTTTCAGAAAATGTTAAATGAAGACTGAGAAGTTTTAAGAAATAGTGGTCATGCAGTGTAAAATGTAGCAAATAGTTTAACTAGTAACAAATACAGCTTTTATAGAATAATTTTAGTGGAGTGTTCATGGTAGTGATAAATGGTAGATTACTGAGGACTGAGGATTGAATAGTTTTGAGAGAGTGGGAACAGGAAGTGAAGATATTCTTTTCAGAAAGCTTGGTTATGAAAAATAGTAGGCATAGGATAGTAGGTAAAAGGTGTGTTGTATCACAAGAGAGACTTCAGCATGTTTATGAGCTAAATGGAAAGAGTCAGTAGAAAAGGAGAAATTGAAGGTATAGGGAAAAGCAAGGTTATAGTAAAAAGGAGGTATATGAGATTGATTGAACATTATCCTAAGAGTAGAGGGAATGGAATGAAGATACTGAGTTTGAGTAGGAATAGGAATACAGTTCCCCCTGAAGTAGGAATAATGAAAAGGAGATGGTATGGATGGAAGAAGTGTTTGTGTGGTAGGTAACAAATTTGGGGCATCAACACACTTAATGTACTTTTTCAATGAAATGGTTAATAGTGTCATCAGCTGAGATTATAGGGGGAAAAGAGGGTGATTGTCTCAAGGTCTGGGTGGTTCTTACTCAAATGTAGCACAGTGTTTTGCAGCCATAGGTATCAACTGGATGAGCTTGACAGAAACCTAACCCTGTAAGTGTAGCCATCTGCAAAGAAGACATCGACAGATAATTGACCAAATAGTGTATATAAGCAATAGCTATACTTCCCTTTGGGGAAATGGAGTTTTTGATGTGAATCCTCTTCCTTTATTTGCTGGAAGTAAAGAAAACTACCTAAGGACAACCATGTCTCATTCTTGAATAGAACACCTCAAGTGGCAAATGCTCTGAGTTCAGTAACAATTGCAGGGGATGTGTTTGAGGAAAAAGGGAGAATTTTGAAGCCATTGAGGGAAATGAGAGGACTAACTGAATTGGTTTACTCACAAGAATTGTAATAATGGATTTTTCATGATTCTGGTATATATAGTTATGTGGTGATTTTTTTCCCCAATGTCAGGCCTCACCAGCCTGAGCATCTAAGTAGACAAGTTTAGCAATTGGATTGATCTTGGTCTAAGTTTTACAGGCCATTGTGGCAGAAATGGTAAGTAGGCAAGAAATTCCAGTAGTGAGAGTTTTTAAGGTACTAGGCCATTGAGTCTAGGCTGAAAAGGGAACAGAGGAAACCAGAAAGTATCTGCTGGAATATTAAGTGGTCAAGATGGATATTAAAGTTTAAGATTACCGTATATTTCAGACTATAAGATGCACTTTCCCCCTTCTCTCAAATTTGGGAGGAAAAATGGTGGTTAATGCTGCTGTTGAGTTCTGTTTACATTTATATTGGTGAAATATGTTATGTTATTAAATATTTTACCACATTTTTTGCTTTAAAATTTTTTTTCTATTTTCCTTCTCTAAAACCTACATGCATCTTATGGTCTGAAAAATATGGTAAATAGGAGAAATGGTTGCTGGATATGACTGAATGCAATATCTAGCTATCAAATGGGTTTCTGAAGTGGAGAGAAAGTAAGGTGGTCAGAGTTGAGGAGATAAGGTAACTATAAAGCTAGAGTGTTACAGGATTCAGTTATATAGGAAGTGAGTTGCTTAGAATAGTGGCAGAGCAAGGGTTGGAAAGATTTTGAACCAGATTCCAAAGTCTTTAGTGAATGTGGGAGAGTGACCAAGAGGTCAGTAGATGCCAGTAACAAGGAGAGAGAGGTAGCAGCAGATGACATAAACCTCAAAAGAGGTGCTTTTATTTGAGGCTAAAGAACTGTAATAGTGAACAAGGAATGAATTCCATGCTTTGCATCTGTTAAGTGGGAAAAAGGATATGCTGCACTCATACTTCAATTTAGACAAGAAGATTGCTAGAATGTTATTCAAATTGGTTTGGATTTAGGGTATTTGTTTACAGTGGAACAATGTAAATGGTTCTCAGGAAGTATAGCTATTGTAGGGAGTGTGATTTTCAAGGAGGGGGTGAGTACACAGAAGAAGTGAGTCAGAGTGCACAGGGAAGAGGAATTAACTGGAGAGGCTTAATTAATTAGTTATTGGAGGGGCTTGCATTTTGGTTAATTATGGTAATGATGAAGAACATGGTGAACTTAGCTGACTTCATAATTTTTATTAATTTGTGGGAAAATATGTTTATATTCAGACTGAGAAACTGACTTATGCACAAAGCTAGATGATTTCATCATGTTCAGGTATACTTAGCAGTGTTTAGCAATTAGTGGACTTTCCTCAGCCTGCCATAAAAATCCCTCGCATGCAGCTGTTTTCTTCTGTGGCAAACCTTAGCTCTGGGTGAGGAGGAAGACAGGGGTGGAAATGATTGGTGCAGGCGTTTAAGCACTTCTAAAAATCCTGACACATATTGCTTAGAAAAAATTCTAAATGGAAGCATAGCATAATTGGTAGTAATGACCGTAAATTTCACAAACGGGCACAATAAACACCAAATGAAGAAAATGTAACATAACCACTGGGTTCTGTTGTCTGCCGCCAACAAATAACCCTTTGACTCCCAATGCCAGAGTCTTATGAATAGGAAGGAACTATTTATTCAAAAGTTATACAGGTTCAAGACTTTGGCCAAGATGGAGGCATAGGTAGACACACTGTGCCTCCTCACACAACCAAAATAAAGACAACAAAAATTTAGAAACAATAAAATAACCAGTACTGACAGAAAATTGAACTGTAAGTAGACACATTCATCCAGACCAGTAGGAGGGGTGGAGTTGGGGAGCCAGGTTGGAGAGGGCTTCGGGCAGAGTGGCTGGCAGACCCTGGGCACAAGGCAGCAACTGGCGGACCCCAGGTGCACAACCCAGTGGTGGGAGGACCCAGCAAGGTGGTGGATTGTGGAGGGGCATGGTGTGCAAGGTGGGTGGCAGACCGGGCGGTACCACTTTTGAGCACAGATAAACCAGGTGAAATTGGGGAGTGAGATAGACTGTGCAATGCAGGGTCCCAGCCCTGCCGGGAAATAAAACCTCAAAATATAAATTGAAAACACCCATGGGGGTTGAGGTGCTGGGAGAGACTCCCGGCCTCAGAGGCGAGTTCCTTGGAGAGACCCACAGGGTCCCAAAATGTACACAAACCCACTGACACAGGAATCAGCACCAGAAGGGCCCAGTTTGCTTGGGGAAAGTGGCAGAAGTGACTGAAATCTGGCAGAGCTCGCAGCAAGTACCATTTTTCCTTCTCAGATCCCTGCCTTACATACAGTGTCACAACGCAGTGACTGGCTTGACCCTCCTGGGGGAACACCTAAGGCTCCACCCCTCACTATGTAACAGGTGTGTAAAAAAAAAAAAAAAAAAAAATGACCCAAACAAAAGAATAGATGAAAGCTCCAGAAAAGATACAACTAAGCGACCAAGAAATAGCCAACCTATCAGATGCACAGTTCAAAGCACTGGTGATCAGTATGCTCACAGAATTAGTAGACACACTGTGAATAAATGAAGGCTATGCTAAGTGAAATAAAGGAAAATGTACAGAAAACTAATAGTGATGGGAAGGAAACTGGGACTTAAATCAACAGTGTGGGCTAGAAAGAGGAAAGAAACAACCAAACAGAAAAGAATGAAGAAACAAGAATTCAAAAAAATGAGGAGAAGCTTAGGAACCTCCAGGACATCTTTAAACATTCCAACATCCAAATTATAGGGGTACCAGAAGGACAAAAGGAAGAACAACAAGTGGAAAACTTATTTGAACAAATAATAAAGGAGAACTTCCCCACTCTGGCAAAAGAAATAGACGTCCAGGAAGTCCAGGAAGCTCAGAGAGTCCCAAAGAAGTTAGACCCAAAGAGGAACACACCAAGGCACATCAGAATTACATTACTCAAGATTAAAATAAAGGAGAGAATCCTAGAAGCAGCAAGTGATAAGGAGGCAGTCACCTACAAAGGAGTTCCCATCAGACTGTCAGCTGATTTCTCCAAAGAGACCTTACAGGCAAGAAGGGGCTGGAAAGAAGTATTCCAAGTCATGAAAGGCAAGGACCTACATCCAAGACTGCTCTATCCAGCAAAGCTTTCATTTAGAATGGAAGGGCAGATAAAGTGCTTCTCAGATAAGGTCAAGTTCAAGGAGTTCATCA
>PVKM010024778.1:0-20331 GCA_004027735.1 Carollia perspicillata
TGGTTAACATGATTTCACTGTAAGCCTGCCTAGGCTAACCTCCAAGACTTCAGTAACTTTAGTAAAGTTATCAAGGTAATAGTACAAATTTACCGGCATTTTCCTCCAGAAGATCTCTGTGTCATTGAGCACAGTTTTCTTTCAAAACATCATTCCAAAAATCCATTGCTATATCATGAAATAATATTTATAGAGCGTTTTCCTCTCCTAGAAAAGAAAAATAGATTGTCATTTGTTAATTTTACAGAATCAAATTAATAGCAACATAAGTACTGTTCTGTCTTGCAGATGGAATGACCTCTAATGATGAAAAGGAAAACCATATATCCAAAATAGCAAAACAATGAGCTGAAGATAAGATTGATGAAATCGAAAACTATTTTTTAAAAAACCCACAATGAAATCAATTAGGAGGCAAGTTTCAACAACTATTTAAATGAACAGATGAGAAACAATAAAATCAAACTATTTTGCAATTGCTATGTAGAAAATTTAGTTTAAAAATATATATTTTAGCCCTGGTTGATGTGGCTCAGTGGGTTGAGTGCCAGCCTATGAACCGAAAGGTCAATGGTTCGATTCCTAGTGAGGGCACATGCCTGGGCTGCAGGCCAGGTCCCCAGTTGGGGGTGTGTGAGAGACAACCAATCAATGTATTTACATTTCTCTCCCTCTCTCCCTCCCTTTCCTGCTCTCTAAAAATAAGTAAATAAAAACTTTCAAAAATAAAATAAAAAATACATATTATTTTACATATCCCAAAGGATAATATCAAAATCTGAGTCTTGTGTAAGAAATCATACTCTGTATGAGACCCTACAATGGATTTGTTTACTAGAGGAAAAGAAATTTGTCAGAATCTTACTTGGAAGCGCAATGGTAATTCCTAATGCTCTCTTCATGTCTCAGAAACTTGGTGTGTCCAATAGTTCTTATTCACAGATGAGACACCTAGGACCTAGAGAGGTTAAGTAAGTTTTCTGGAGTTACAATGCTAAAAAGTGGTAGAACAGGGAATTCCACTATCATCATTTCATTCATAAATGATTCATATGTTTATTAAAGATAGGAACTCTTTTAAAATATAGTTAGTTTCTTTACCACTGTACATGATTCCTTAATGTTATCAAATACCTAGTGTTCATATTTCCCTGATTGTCATATAAAATAGGTTTGCAGTTATAAAACAAATAATACATTAATAAATAATAATACAAGAATAAACTTTGTGTTTTGTGTACTCATGACTGTAAACCTACTTTTGCCAGTCCCTGTATATAATTACAGGGTTTTTTTTGTGTTTGAATCAGACTACTTGGAAAGTTGATATACTACAATTAGTTGACATATGATTTAAGATTTTCTTAATCTATAGCTTCCTATTCTGTTTCTTTCTATTCTTTCAAAACAACTTTTTAAAACAAATCAAGTTGTCTTGTTGAGTTTCCTACACCCAGACCGGACTGATTGCATTGCTATGGTGCGGTTAATACACTCCTCTGTTCTTCATTTCCATAAATTGGTAGCTAGGTCTAGCCTTGACCAGATTCAGATTTGAATTTTTTGGCAAGACTTTTTAAAAGATAGTATTGTGTACTTTAATAACAAGGTACATAATGTCTGTTCCCTGCTCTGTGATTTAACAGCTATCAATACAATAATCATTGCCTAGATCCATTTGCTTACTAAAAGTAGCAAAATGGTGTTTTAATTCCATCATTCCTTCTTCATATATTTTTACAAAGAAGAGATTCTTCTGATCATTTTTTTTCTAATTTTTCCACTGAAGTTTTCCTATCCTTAAATATTCTTTAAAATACTATTTTTAAATGTCTTAGTGTATTTTTTCTGAAGGATTTTCTGTACTTTATATACCCATTCCCTAGCTCCTGGACATTTAGACTGTGTCTGATTTTTCACTCTAAAAATTGATGGAATCAGCATTACGGTACATTTTTTTTACATAAGTCTATTTACATATCTAGTTATTACTTTAGAATAGATTCCTAGCAGTGGAAGTCCAAGGTATAAAGAGTTTTGTAGCTTCTTTGCATATTAAAGAGTGTCTTTCTGAAAAGCACCAATTTATACCCAACACCACTGAGAGTGCCTGTTTCCTTATATATCTTTACCATTCTCACATAGTGTGTTTGTATTCCATATTTTATATTAAATGTAAATCGTAATAACTGAATTAGGTATGCATCTATTATAAACACAGTAAGAAAATTCAAGGCTCATTTTATTTCATAGAATGTATACAAATGAAACAATTGTTCCCATGTGAGAAAATTAAAAAATAATCTTAGAATTTCAAAATTGTGTAGAACTATTGAGCTATTTGGTGGGTCTCATGTTTATTCATCTGTTATTTTTAGGAACTAATGATAATTAGATGTCTCCCATGTGTGCCTGGACAAGGGATTGTTCATTCCCAGACTTGGACCACCCCCTGACCACATACTGGGAATTGAAACCACAACCTGGCTATACAGACACACACTGAACGGGGAATGGAACTTGCAACCTTTCGGTTACGGGGTAACACTCCGACCAACTGAGCCATACCTGCAGGGCCTGACTTAGATTTTAGGGGGAAGACTCGAGGCTGCAGTGGTGGAAATAGGGACACCTGTTCAGAAGCTTTTTACAGTGATCACGAGATGGCTTGGATCAGCCAGGGAGATGGAGAGTGGGAAAATCAGAATGTGTTTGAAGGTGAGGTCAACAGAATCTCCTGATGGACTAAATGTGAGATGTGAAAGAATCCAAGCCAAGTACTGGAAGGATGGAGTTGCTATTTGAGATGAAGAAGCTGGAAGAAGTGTTAGATTTCAGGGGGGAGATGGGGAGTTCCATTTTGGACATGTTGACCTTGAGACATGTAGTGCTATCCACAGGAAATGTTGAATATGCTGTTAAATACAAATTTGGCATTCAGGGGACACGTAATGGTGGAAATACACCGTTCGTTCATCTTATGATCCAGTCTCGTAAGTTTTAATACCATCTAATGTCATCAATAGTGATGACTACCAAATGTTTATGTTTATGGTGGATTCAAGCACCTTATGGGTGTATAGCTGTGTTGCCACTAAAGAGAGGTAAACATTTTAGTCTGCTTCTTTATCTCTGATCCTATAATAGGTACGGTCTTAGACCCATGGCTTGGGTCTCCCTTTACCTCAGACATCACTGCTCTGAATCCCCACAAGGTAAACTGAGGTTCATACCAAGTCGTACATCTTGTAAATCGTAAAGGCAAATTTGAATCAAGGTCTAAAATCCATACCTGGAGCTCTTTCCTCCACAATACCCACTAATCCTAGGCAAGTGTATCTTTCAAAGACCCCGTCTCCTTGCTTTCTCATCTTCTTCCCAGGCATTTTAATCTCCCCCTTAATTTCCCTCGGCCCACTTAATTTCAGCAGCGGGAATCTCAGCGCTGAGAAACTGAATTAGGGAAAATCCTTGACTAAGAGTCCAGCTACTAGTTGTATTTTGCCTTCTGTCAAGTAATTCATAATTGCTCCATCCAGGTTAATGTCCCCAGGGATTCTATTGTGTCACCTCCGCAGTCCCAAACTTTTCTTCCTTAATTCTATTCACATATTCTTTTCCAAATGTGCCTGTACGTCTGAGGAACCGTGTTCTTGCACACGGAGAAAAGGCATGCCGTCAATCAGCCGGAACCTGGACAACACACCCGAGCTAGTCCGAGGAGTTAGGGTCCGGACCTAGGAACCAGCTTCGCCCTCCGGTCGCGTACTTCGGTTCTTCTGCCTCCAGAAGCGATGGGGGCTTCCGGAACCAGCCCCAACCTCCCGTGGGCGGGGCCTACGGCTCCCGCTCCCGCCTCCCTGGCTGCGCGCGGCTGCGGGTCGCGGTCACGTGAGCACGGCGCGGCGGGGGAGGGGCCCTGATTTCCGGGCGGCGGAAGGAGACGGGGCCGCGTGAGGACTAGGGAATTTGAAAACACGCTCCGGGAGCCAGGGGCTGAGGGTAACGGCGCACGCTGTCGCTCCGGGGGCTTCTGCTCAGACACTCTTCCTCTCCGCTTCTGTGCCCCGGTCCCAGCCGGACTCTCAGGTGAGTGGCCCGCGCCCACCAGACCAGGCCCTCCCGGGGCGCGGGACGGCGCCCCCCTGTCCGCGGCCCAGGCGGGCAGGGCCGGCTGGGTGCGATCTGCGATCCCTGGGGCCCCGGCTGTGGCACCTCTGCGGAGCTTGGCCTGGATGCGGAGCCGAGTAGTGCGGGGGCGGGTGCCTGCGGGCATGAAGCGCCTCAAGTGACGGGGCGGGTTCCCGCGGTTTCGGTCCCGGAGACTTTCGTGCCGGCGTGCGGTGATTGGGCCCCACCTCCCCGACTGTGGTCCTGACTGCGGTCCACGGGAGTAGAAGAAACCATACTTTCTGAAAACCCAGGGGGTCCAAACTTCCTGGCATGCGGGACCGAAGACTTGGAGTGGGGATGAGCAGTGGTCTCATCTGCCCTCTCGCCGTCCAAATGTGGCGAGTTAAGTGCTCTGTGCGGAGCGGAACCAGGCCACCGGCTGTATCGAGTTGCCCGTGTACGGCATTTGCGTTAACCGATGTCTGGTGTTCCCGACTGGACCCCTCAGTAGAGTTTGGGGGAACTCGTGAGCGTAAAAGGGGTTGGAGAGGAAATTTTCAAGGGTCGATCGCAGTGTGCTTGCATCTTGATATTTGGGGGGGAAAAGAATTTGGAAATTAGGGGGCTAATGAGGTAGCAGACACATGAGCTGGAATTCGGTTTGGTGGGGATCCAGATAGGCCAGCATCTCCTTTTTGTTGCAGTGGAATATGCGAAGTTCAGTTGTAAAACTTAGGGGGCTCACGTACGTAGGAGTTCCAGTGATGGGAGAGCTCAGCCCCTGAGGCAGGAGTGCTTACCTTCTGTTCAGTTCCCGATAACATAAAAGTTGCTTAGTCAGGCTATTATTTGAATTCCTGTGTTGGGAATTTTTTATTTTAAGTGAAAGTAAAGAAATTGCTAGTAGAATGTTCCCCATGTATCAAAAAAATAACCTTACCAGTATTAAAAGTCAAGGAAGGACGGTCAGCCCTCTTAATTTTCCTAACGGAGGGAAAACATTAGTAAGACAACTACAAAGTGATGGATAATATGGCATAAACTTGACAGCAGACTGTGTTGGCTAGGGATCAGGTAGGTAGTGGTTAAAGGTAGCACAGAAGATTGGTGTGTGTGGGGACGTTAATTCATTCGGATTTTCTGAACGTCTTGTACCATTTATTTTCATCTCTGGTACTAGTTAATAAAATCGTAGGGAAGGATTACAAAGTGTGCTTGTTTAATTAAGGAAAACCATTATTTTCTTTGTAGTAAAAGAGGCCAGCAAAGTATTAGGGACTTTATTTTAGGTTTTACTTACCCATTATTTTAGACTGGAGAAGCTAGAGGTGTGGGTGGAATGAATGCTTGGGAATAGGATAAGTGAAATAAGATGAGCCGTTTTGCTACTTGGTTTTCCATTTTCACCTTAGTTCCAGTATATGTAACATAAAACTGGTTATGCAGAGTGTCTTGAGTATGAAACCCTCTTCAACTTCTTGATAAAGGAACTGACAACCGTTCTGAGCCACGTCTTAAAAATGAGTTTAGTTTCACCTTCCCTCATATGGTTTTGTGAGCATTGAATGCTAATGTACATAATGCATCTAATATTGTACTTGGTGTAGGTACTAGCCCTGAGAATTAAAAAAAATACATGTATTTGTGTTATAGCACATGTGTTCATCATTGTGCCAGGAATGGTTCATAGTGTTTTACACATAAGGAACTTATTTGCTCCTCATTCATCTTACCTCATAACAACTGTATGTATGTATGATTATTATTATTCCTGTTTTGTAGGAATAAACTGAGGCGTAGTGGAAACTACAGCTAGAAAGGGGCAGTCTTGATAAAGAGCATAATCAGTTTGGCTCCAGAATCTGTTCCTTACCTGTGTAGCCCAGATCCTAGACCATGGGTCATGGTGATGGGCTTCTGGGTTCCTGGAACTTTAGCTGCCAGACTTGCACCAGCCATTTTATTACTCTCAAAATGCAGACCTTCGATCTACTCAAATTTTTTGGACTCTTGTGTAGCGTTGACTTAAAGAGAAATAGCTGGGCATAGGATAAATATAGGAGTTTTATTTATTTCAGAGGTACTATTCCAGTAGGGCATGTAGTGAAAGGTAGAATCCATTATTTTTGCAGCACGTGGAAGGCTTCAAAAAGAATCAGGCTGGTTCTAGGTATAGGAGACTATTTTTTAGGTGGAAGTTAGCTTGTAGGAAGATAAAACTGGAGAGGAAGTTAGGAAGGACCTAATATGTCCAGCTTTGGAGTTCGCTGTAAAGGGACTAAAGGAACCCCTACTGGTTTAGAAATTGCACTCTGGTGCTTCTCTAGCAAATGGACTAGGGAGTAGGCCCTAGAGACAATACCTGTAGGAAAACTATTGAACAGTCTAGGGTACAAATCAAGAACTTAAGACGTGGCAGGGGAATGGGTAGGAGGCACAGATCAAAGATTTTATGTGTAAAATTTGGATATAAGTTGAAAGAAGGTGGTGAACAGGAGAAAGTGCAGGATGACATGGTTATGTTTGGGTTATTTATAATAGTGGCCTAATGATCTTGTTCCTTATACCTGTTAAACTTTATTTCCTTTTTCTTCTGCTTTTCATCCTGTTTTTTGGATACTATTTCCTGTTCATATCTAGTCTGAGCTTTCCCTGGTGTTCAAAATGCTGGTATCTTCATTTTTGTCTATACCATGCTTATCCCATCTTCTGATCTATACGGCTTTCCTTGCTCGTGAAATGCTCATTAACTCCTCTTGCTGCATATCTGTACCTTACCCATATTTAAAACATTCAACTTAGATTCATGAAACTTTTCCTATTACAGGCTTCATTAAATAGTAGCATTGGTGTCCAGACTTGGCTTTGGTTTGTTAGAGGTTCTCAGCAGATCGAGGTATATCTTGAGCAATTCTGTGCTGCTTTCCAATCCACCGTCTCAGCACTCACTCCCCAGCCCCAAAAAATTTTTCCAAAAGTTTCCATTTAGCCCACTGCTTAACAAAAGGTTCTAGGGCTAAAAATCCTTGACAGATCAGTGGCAAGCCTGTTGCCTTATTGTTAATGACTCCTCTTTACAAACGTCCTGGCTAAATTGATTTTTTTTTTTGTGTGTGTGTGTGTACTTTCTAAAGGTAGTTTTCATTTAGTATTTTGATCCTTCAGTATAATCACTGTTGGCCTTGATTCTTAATTATTTTTGGAATAATTGGTAGTGTAAATATTGAAAAATACCTTTTTTATTTTTTAAAATATTTTACTTATTTACTTTTAGAGAGGGGAAGGGAGTGAGAAAGGGAAGGAAACATCAATGTGTGGTTGCCTCTTGCACTCCCCCTGCTGGGGACTTGGCCTGCAACCCAGGCGTGTGCCCTAGACTGGGAATCGAACTGACAACCCTTTGGTTCGCACTCAGTCCCCTGAGCCACACCAGCCAGTGCCTTTTTTACTCTTTCAGAATTTTTTTTGTGTTTATCCATTGTTTTCAATTCTTTTCATTATAGCACTCAAGAATGACCAAAAAAAGAAAACGCCAAGATGATTTTCAAAAAGTAAAACTAAAAGTTGGTAAAAAGAAGCCCAAATTAGAAAATGCTACTGTTACAAACTTTAAAACGAAGACTATACATCTGCCTGAGCAACTCAAAGAGGATGTAACACTTCCAACAAACAATAGAAAACTTAACATAAAGGTAAATCATAAATACAGTTTTGATAAAATTAGATATTTAAAAAATCACTTAGAATATTATATTTTAGTGAAAAGTTTTTAATTCTTAACGGTTTATTGATGGCTGAAGTTTGGAGTTCACCTGTTACTCAAGTCTTATACTGCCACTGCAGCTTTTCCACCTCTTCCAGAAAGCCTTCTTCAACTAAGTCTGCAGGGATTTCTCCCTGGTATACTTAGTTGATGATTTAATATATCATCTAGAAATATCTTTCTGACTTTTAACAAAAGTCTTTAAACAAAAAGTGTTTAACTTTTTGATGTGTTCGATGTGTCAAATTCTTGATGTTTCTGTATTGAAGCTGTTTTTATAGCACATTGAGATAAGATCCTGTCTTGCTTGTTTTTGAATTCTTATAGCACATACCTTATAGGTTCATGGTAAATGTGTGAAGTTATGGTAACTGAAGTTGGAACAGTAGTTTTGCTTAAAAATTGAACAGTTTTGTTAAAGTGTAATTACACATAATGAGATTCACCCATTTAAAGTATACAATTCAGTGGTTTTAAAAATATTTATAGTTATGCCATTACCATAATCTAATTTTAGAACATTTTTTTTATCACTTCAGAAAGAAATGCTATACCTGTTAGAAGTCACTCCCGCTCCTTCCCCCCAGCCCTAGGCAACCACTAATCTACTTTGTGTATTCGTAGATTTGCTCCTTCTGGACATTTCATAGAAATTGGAAACACATAACACCAAATACTTTGTTACTTGAATACTCAACTTTCACTTAGCATGTTTTTGAGGTTCATCCATGTTAGAGCAGTTTTTATTCCTTTGTGTTGTGGAATAGTATTCCAGTGCATGATTATGTCACATTTTATTACTTAACGGTTGATGGACATTTGATTGTTCCCACTTTCTGTTAAGAGTAACGCTGTTAGGAATATTTGTGAACAAGTTTTTTGAGGATACACATTTTCTAGTTTTGCTTTTAAGCCCCAAAGGTTAAATAATATCAGAAAGGTATTTGAAGTCGTGATTTTTTTCACAGATTAAGTAAGTTATTACACACAGAAAATTGACAAATGTTATACTCTGAATAAAATAAATATACACCTGGAAAAACCATTTAAAATAGACAGAAAGGTCTTGTTAAATTAAGAGTATATAAATGCACCCAGCACAAGTGTAGTACATAATAGGTATTTAAATAGTGGTGGCGATTGCTGTCACTTTAAATGATAGTGCGCCTAAGCCTACATGCATGTTATTTTTTTCCTTTATGTTGAATTTATTGGAGTGACACTGGTTAACAAAATTCTACAGGTTTCAGGTGCACAGTTCTACAACACTTCATCTGTGTACTGTATTGCGTGTTCACCACCCCAAGTTTTATTTTCAAAAAGAAAATTCTAACTGAAAATTATGTAATATTTTTGTTAAGCTAAAACTATTTTAAAGATAAAACTCTGTTTCTAATCTTAATAAAAGCTAAGTGACATGTAGAAATACTTACTGAAGCAGTTTTCCCAAGAAGTGTCAGTTTATTGGTTTTAATTAGCATGTTTGAAAATTATATAATGTCTGTGTATACTTACATAAATTACATAAATTATATAATGTGTATAACTAAAACCTGTGTTTCGTTTTTATTTATAGGATTTGCTATCACAGATGCATCACTACAATGCTGGGGTTAAACAGAGTGCTCTTCTTGGACTTAAAGACCTTTTGTCTCAGTACCCATTTATAATTGATGCACACCTTTCAAACATATTAAGTGAAGTGACTGCTGTGTTTACAGATAAAGATGCTAATGTACGATTAGCAGCAGTTCAACTTCTTCAATTCCTGGCCCCCAAAATACGAGCTGAACAAATTTCTCCATTTTTTCCTTTGGTAAGTGCCCATCTCTCTAGTGCCATGACTCACATTACTGAAGGAATTCAGGAGGACTCTTTGAAAGTTTTGGACATTCTGCTGGAAGAGTACCCAGCTCTAATTACTGGCCGTAGCAGTATATTGCTTAAGAATTTTGTAGAACTTATTTCTCATCAGCAGCTGTCCAAAGGATTGGTAAATAGAGACAGATCCCAGTCCTGGATACTTTCTGTAAACCCTAATCGGAGACTCACTTCTCAGCAGTGGAGGCTGAAAGTCTTAGTGAGACTCAGTAAATTCCTTCAGGCCTTGGCAGATGGATCCAGTAGGTTGAGAGAAAGTGAAGGACTTCAGGAACAAAAAGAAAATCCCCATGCCACTAGCAACTCCATTTTTATCAACTGGAAGGAACATGCCAACGACCAGCAACACATCCAGGTTTATGAAAATGGGGGTTCCCAGCCCAATGTCAGTTCACAGTTCAGGCTACGGTAAGAAGGATTTCAGTTATGTCCACACTCAGTTTTCCTATATTGAATTATAACTGCTGACCATTGATGGCTAATGGTGGGAAGACATACAGTTGTCTTTCATAGTTTTCATATAGTTACTCATGATTTGGTTTTATTTGTCAATGGGAGGAGTCATTTGAAAGTACATTAATTTATTTCTAACAAAGCCTAATGAAAAGTAAAACTTGATAGCCTCTTGGCTTTGTCTTCTTAGAATTTTATTTTTCTTAATTAGTTTTGATCAATGTAATTATCAATTTATGGTTCTCTTAATGGTATTTTATATTTAAGATTTATATTAAGCAAGGAATACTATTTTTTAATCATTAATTTTTTTTTTTCATTCTTACCCTTCATTAGGTACCTGACTGGAGGACTAGGCAGTGTGGATGAAGGCTTGGCATCTATTGAAAACTTGAAAGGATTTATTGAGATAATAATTCCACTGCTAATTGAGTGCTGGATTGAAGCTGTACCTCCACAACTAGCTGCTTCTGTTGGAAATGGTGTAGAACGAGAACCACTGCAGGTTATGCAGCAAGTTCTTAATATTATTTCCCTTCTGTGGAAACTCTCTAAACAGCATGATGAAAACCATAAATTGGTGAGAACTAATGAGTTCTTTATTTTCTTTTTCTTTTTTTAAAAAATTTATTTATCTTTAGAGGAGAAGGGAAGATGAGAGGGAGAGAAATATCAATGTATGGTTGCCTCTCGTGCGTCCCCTGCTAGGACCTGGCCTGCAACCCAGGCATGTGCCCTGACTGGGAATCGAACCACGATCCTTCATTTCACAGGCCCGCACTCAATCCACTAGCTACACTAGCCGGGGTAGTTTTTTAGTTTCTTAGTAATGCCTTTTACCACTAATGGGCAGATTAGATATCAGCATATTACTGTTAATTGGTTATGTATTTTCCAAAAAATTCCCAGGGTTTAACTGTAAGCTAGTTTTTTATTTTTGCCCAAACTACAAATTAAAATAATTTTGTCAGATTGTTATCTGAATATTAAAATTTTTAAAAGTGAAATGCATAACTTAATGTACTATTTTCATTCGCTGTAATTTACAGTAGGGTTACAATGTACTGTGTGGTGGCAGGTTATGTAGGAACATTCTGTAGGCCTCTTCTGCGATTAAAAAAGTTGCTTATTAAGTAGTCCTTTCCAGTTAAGCCACATTGCCAAATTTTGTAAAAATGAATCAAACTGAAGATCTCATAACCAACCCTGAGTTGTTCTTAAATTACTACATTTTAGAGAAGAAACTACACACAAACTTGCTGAGTGTATGCTCTTTTATCTTGATAAAGGATGTAAGGTCAGAAAACATTTCTAAAAGTTACCTTTACCTGTAGGTAAGCTATAGTTGTAGATATACTGTGAATGAAGTTAAGTGAATTCCAAGTCAGATAGGAGTTTCTTCCTGGGAAGCTAATTGTGAAGACATGTTTCCTGATAAGTAAAAGTTCAACCTACTGTTTGGGGGAGAGTTGAATGTTGGTAGCTTTTTAAAAGTGTTCTTACGGTGAATACAACATGTAGTGAGTGCATGGTGCAAGTAAGGAAGAACAAGCTCTGAGATTAATTGGTGATACGTTAATATGGTAATACACACTTTTAAAAAAGGCAACTGCAGGAACAATACTTTAAAGCTTGAACCATCTGGTTTGTGGAATTACTACAAGGACTTTGGACTATGTGTGAAACCTTGAAGTTGCCTACTTAACGTATAAAACTGACAAGGCAATTATTTGGTATTGTTTAATTCTTTTTATTCAAGCTGTAGCTCACAATGAGTTAGTATGCCACATCATTTAAGATTAGGGATGAATTTAAAATAGTATTTGATAATCTTGATAAACATTATGTAATCGTACTATAGTGTGTGTTTAGGAGCTTGCTTTTTGCTGTTAAGCAATTTACCCATCATCTGTAGGGATGTTTGAAGACTTGCTTTTTCAAATAGGATGGCATTTCGATTATAGTTTGGAGCTTGTCATATAATTCCTTGCACACATTGGCAAGAAATAGTGATAGATCATGGTTAGGGGTATAGTGTATGATTTTACCTTGCTCTCCTTTATGGCAGTTAATCTCCGATGTAGGCTAGTGACAGCAACAATGCAAACAGCTTCGTAGAAAAGTATATGTGATTTGTAGTCTTGAGTGGATCTATTTTCATTTGAAAGGCTAAGATAAAATGAAAAGTTGCAATATTCAATATGGACCTAGTCTTTCCTTCATTTTTAAAAAGCTGAGAAATAAACATTGCAAACGTTTTGGTGTTTGGTTGCATGTGGGTACTGATGAATTTGTGTTACTGCTTTAGTAATAGGTAGTATCTGTAATCGGATAGAATGGTAGGACCAAATGCAAATTCATTAATTGTGCAAGTCAGATAACACTGACTGGATCTAAACAGTACCTTAATTTTATGGGTATTTAAAGTGTGCTTTTGACTATCCTGTACTGTTATAACGTGACTGTTTATTAGCATTCATTAGCTAGGATATTAAGTTCAGAAGACTGCTTTGAATAGATTGTTGGAGACTCTGCATGTATGAAATTGAAATAAAGTGAGGGGGGTTAACTTCAAGAGGAATAATACTTAAAGCAGCCACTGGTAGAATTCTCCAATTTACCTTGGCAAATTATTATGTTGAATGGTTAATAACTAGATCTGTTATCTTAGAAACAGGATAAATACGTATGTTACTTGTACAAGGTGGCATTAAAATGTATTTTAGTTTATTTTTTGTTACCATTCCTACTGTTAGTTCCCCTTTCTCATTCACCTTCAGTTGCAGCTTAGTAGTAGCGATATTGGGTGACTTGTAACAGCCCAAACTTTAGGAACAATGAAGGGCATTCCTGGCCTTGAACCAAAGTCATGTACCATAGGCTGAATTGTATATGTAAATACACAGAACATGTAAAGGTTTTCTCAGAATATGGAAAGGTTTTCTGTTGATAAATTGGAATCCTAATTCAAGGTACAATCTTAGAATCACTGACTCCTTACTTTCAGCTTTTTGCTAAATGCATTTAGTTTGTTAGTATTTGCTGCACAGTTGCGAAGTTTCATTTTTATCCAGGAATTTTTAAAAAAAATTTAGAAATTTGAAATCTCTGATCTTTGCATTGAAAAGAAATCTCAAGGTACATTACATCTTACTTGCAGTGGCTAAGTACTCAGCTCCTACAGAGGTTGCTTATTTCAGATACACTGTTATGTATCCATAAAGCACGGCTTGTTTTAAAAATGAAATACAGTTTAACATTAACTTTTTAATTTACTTTGGTTTGGGGGGGGTTCTGTAATAATAACCTAAGGTACAGTATTACAATTATACCCTGTAGAGATTTTGTTTCTTAGTTTTGTACTTTAATGCTTGCTACTTTTTGTCTCTATGTCTCACTGCTGTTGTCTTTTTCTCAGGAGTTTAGAATTTGTGAAGAATGGTCAGGTGCAATCATTTATCAAAGATTTCTTGAGTATCTGTAAATGTGGCTGTTTCCGTGAATTAAATGTTTCAAGTGTTCTTTAGTTACATGTGGCTAGTGGCTACTGTATTAGACAACACAGATACTGAACAATTCCATTATTGCAGGAAGGTTTGTTGAACAGCACTGCTCTAACTACATTGTACTAGGTGCTGGTGTAGGTTCTGGGAGTACAGAGATACACACGACTGACAAGGTGCTTGCCTTTGCAGTACTTAACCTTCTGGTGGGGCCGATGGGTGGTAAACAATATGCAATGCCAGTACTAGGAAGAAAGGTGAAAGTAAAGCAGGGCAGAGAATGTGTGCTGGGATAGAGTGAGTGGGAGCTATTTGAAGTAGGGAATCAGGAAATGCTGTCATGACATTTGAATACCACTGAATGAAGTGAAGGAGCAGTCTTGTGAAGACCTGTGGGAAGAACCTTCTAAGCATAAGAACAGCACGTGCAAAGGCCCTGAAGTGAGAACAAGTTTGACATATTTGAGGAATGGCAGGAAGGGCTGTGCACGTGAGGTACTGGGAGAATGGTAGAAGATGAGGGACAAAAAATGACAGTGGCCAGATCATGTGGCACCCTGTGGTCCATGGTAAGGAGTTTGGATTTTAACCTACGTGAAGTGAAGAGGCATTGGAGGGTTTTGAGCAGAGGAGTGGCATGATCTGAATTATGTTTGTTCGACTTTAATTTGTTAAATTTACAAATAGGAACACTGATGAATGCGTGTGCTTACCATCTAGCTCCAGCAAAATTGTGAGCCCAAACTCATACCACCTATCCCACAGATGATCAGTCCTGCTCTTCCTACACACCTCTTCCCTTTCTGTATTATTTTTGAAGAGCAATTTATGTTTTATAAGAGCACCATAGCTGCTTAGTAGAGAATTGACTTTTGTGGGGAAAGAGGAAAAGCAGGGAGAGCAGTTAGGAGGCTAATGTAATGTAAAGTGGCTTGGAGTAGAATGGTAGGTAGTGGTTGAAGTGATGAGAAGCATCTGGTGAAGCCAGCAGAATTGCTGGTGTGCATAGTGAAGGAAAGAGGAGAAAGGATGATGCCTGTGTTATGGTCCAAGTGGCAGTGTGGCTGCCGCGGGGGGGAGTTCAGCTTATTCATGTTAACTTGAAGGTGCCTGTTAGAAGTTTAAGAGGATATGTTGGGACTATATTTATAGGCCAGGAAGAAAAGAAGAATCCATAAAGGATACTAACTAAGGAGCTGTCTGGTCACTAGCTATTTTAGCACCTTATGTCCCACATCCCAAGAAACTCCTGTCTCTGACAAAATGGGATGGTTGGTCCTCTGGAGAGGAGGAAATAAGAGCGTTGTAATCTGGAATTAGATGGTGTTTCAGGTAAGAGAGAACGATCCATTCACAAATACTGCTCAAGAATTTTAGAAAATTTGAGGAATTTTAGAGAAGTACATTGCTCTATCTAGGAAAGTGTTGAATACCTTCAGTTGGAAATAATAAATTGCTAGGGAATAATAATGTTATGGTATAATAGAATACCAGGTAGCAGACTTGTATATTTTGTAAATGTTGCATTAATGGTTCAAGTTCAGGGTTACTCTCTCCTTTTTTTTCCTCTTAAACAGTAGGTAAAATGCAAGTAAAAATAATTAAGTGCCAAAAAGGTCGGTGGGGGGAAATTGGATGCCCTAACAGTTTGTTCTGATTTTAAGTTTATTTATATATTATATCATGAGCAGAAGGTGTATTATGAGGAGAAATTTATAGTTGAATATTGACAGGTTGTCAAATTTCTGCTTAAAAGTTTTACTGATTATTTTAAATTACTGTTTTTAGTAGATTTTCTCATCTTTGTTTATTTTAACAGGAGTCGTGGCTTCGAAAGAATTATCTTATCGATTTCAAACACCATTTTATGAGTCATTTTCCTTATGCCTTAAAAGAAATAACCAAGCACAGAAGAAAAGAGACAAATAAAAGGTATCGTGATTCTTTGTCACTGCACAGACTTGAAAAGTTGTTTAACCTGAAATTATCAGAAAATAATTAGCCTTAAACTGGAACTCTCTACATTGTGAGGTGTTTAGATCTAGATTTTGTGAAATAAAATTAGCAGAAGTTTGGCTGATCTTGAACAAGTTACTTTAAGCCTTGGGACTTCAAGTTTTGTTTTGTTTTTTTTTTTACTTTCACTTTTTAAAATCTAAGTGAATGTTTTGTGCTAACCTAGTGTAAAGTATCAGATGATATGCATATGAATTTAATAAAATTTGTTGAGGTGATAGGTTTATTTGGGAGAGGCACAATGTAATTATTTCAAAGCAAGAGAGTATCTTAAAGGCTATGTAGTTCTGCCCTCATTTATACATGAGGAAACTGGTAATGAAGCTGTATCAGTATTATTATGTTATCAGTAACATACTAATAGGCTGTCAGCCTGAAAGAAGACTGACAAATGGAGAAAAATAAGTTTTCTTTTCTAAAATAAAGAAAGGGTTATAGATTAGAAGATGGAGTTTTAAAAAATGCAAGCCTCAAAAATATTTAAAATGTTTACCTTAAGTGACAGCAGATAACTGTATAAACAAGTTAATAAAATTTGACAAGCAGGTACAAGCTAGAACATTTAAAGTGCAGTTCCCTCAAATGAGCAAACACTGAAGGGATCTTAAAGTCTGTCAAAAACTTAAATTTACCAAAGGAAGAAACCGCATGAAGAATCTGAGGCTCTATGAGCAGGGTTCAAAGGATATGCTGAGAAGTGATAAGCCTACTACAGGCGGATTAGCTTTTCATTCATTCACCAAATATTTATTTTAGTTGCTTACTCTAAACAAAGTTTCATAATAGAGATAATCAGATGTCTTTAAGGTATAGTCCTTGTTCTCCTAAGTGATTTCATTAAATTGCTAAAATTGGTCAAATCATAAAATTGGTCAAAGAGTATGTCCATGTGTATTAAGGAGATGGAAACCACATCAGTGATTTTGAGAACTTAATATAAAAGTTGCTGACTAGGTATTGAATTGAAAAGATGAAAGGGAAGAGTAAGGTATTATGGAGGTAGCAACTGTAGGAAGCGGCTGCCTTCTCTAGGACAGGGAGAACAGAGAAGAGGGGAAAGAGCAGGGAGGAAAAGCTACGTGGAGCCAAAACTCAGACCTCTGGGAAGAGGATGGGGCTCAGCTAGTGCTAATGTTTTTGAGATCAGAAGAGGAGCCCTGTGGGCCCGACAGAACCCCACGGCTACAAAGAAGGTTCTGGCTACCTGGGGCTGGTATTTCTTAGGGGCATGATGATGCTGGTTGCGTGTCAGAAAAACTGCCCACTGGAATCAGCTGTGGTTACCAGCATGAACTGCAGCTGGGTTGTTGGTTTGCACTGGCAGCAAAAGAAAGCAAAAACAGGACTAGGAAGCAAACAGAAAAGAGAGGTCCCTTCTTCCTCCATAGCTTTCAGTCTTTTCTAGTACCTCTTTATTGGTGGAGCCTAACAGGAAGCCAGCTGTAAAGGAAAAAATGTGGCTGACACAGTCCCAGCCCCAGGATCACAAAGCGAATTGTAGAAGGGTGGTTTTGGAGCTAAGAAACAGTAGCTCAAAAACTAGCAGGATGAAAAGTGAATTTACATATGTAACTAACATAACTGTCATTGGAACTGTACAGTTATATTGAAGAGTACATTTGTAGGCATGAATACGATTTTAGCAGGCAGAAATGGATGAGAGACTGTACTACCTGGAGGAGATAACATGCAAGAAAGCTACAGGATTAGGTGAGGGAGAGCATGGAACGAATCTGGGTCAAATCTGTTTTCTGCTTTTCACCATCCTTGATCCTGAAAGTCATTCCTTATCTCTATAGTTGATCCATTTAGCATTGAAGACTTTGGTTGGATCAAAACTATGTTTTAGAAGATTGATTTAGGGCAGTAGTGTTCAACCTTTTTTATTTCATGGCACACATAAATTATTAAAATTCTGCAATATACCAAAAAATACAATTTTTTTTGCTGATCTGACAAAAAACCAAGTGTAATTTTCATTCATTCATACAAGACAACCATTGTGTTGGCTGTTGTCATATTTTTACTTGACAATTTAAGGAGAAAGAAGTTAGTGTGCCTCAGTAAATAGTCAAGTATTACAAGTTTTAAAAATTCTTGCAGCACAATGATTGATTTAGGGAGTGTCTGGAGAGGCTAGGGAGTTAAATAGGGAGATAATTTCTTAAGCAAGATGTTAGTGGCCCCTCTGCCTCTTTGCAGTTTTCTTACTAGAGTAAAAGTTGCTTGTTTTTGTTTTTTATTTTTTAGATTTTATTTATTTTTAGAGAAAGGGGAAGGGAGGGAGAAAGAGAAAGAAACATCAGTGTGTGGTTTCCTCTTGTGCTCCTCCAGCTGGGGACCTGGCCCGCAACCCAGGCATGTGCCCTGACTGGGAATTGAACAGGTGACAGACGACCCTTTGGTTTGCAGGCTGGCACTCAATCCACTGAACCACACCAGTAATGGCTGTTTTTGTTTTTTAAATCATCACTCTAGGATAGATGTATTGTGTTTAGAGAGAGAGAGGAAGGGGGAGAGAGAGAGAAACATTGGTTGCCTCCAGTAGGTGCCCCAACCTGCAACCTAGGTATGTTCCCTGACTGGGGATCGAACCTGCAACCTTGTAGTGTACAGGATGACGCTCCAACCAACTGAGCCCCCCAGCCAGCCAGGACTAGAGCAAAAAATTTTAACCCAGTCCATGGGTAAGTTTCAGAAAATCTCAAACTCTTGGATAAAATTGTAGGTGGGTTTTTTTTTTAAGAGATTTCATATATAATTTTCATCAAAATAAAATTAAATCATGGTTAAGATGTTTGGAATTTAGTAGATCATTAAACATAAGTAAATTACCTAAGAGTATATGAGTGTACTGTCATTCAACAAATCTATTGAACATTTAATATGTGCAAAGCACTTACTATGGTCCATATACTATGTCCTGAGCATTTAGTGGTAAAGGAGATAGGTAGGCTACAGTGTAATGATGGATACATTTATTTCTGTGATTCTTTAATCAGTGACTACCTGTGATCAAGTTAATGAAAGAAGGGTTTAGGTTAATACAAGATTATATAATAAGGAGCTGGTCCTAATCTTCATGAGGGGAGTAGAGTCCTAGGGACGGCTGCCCTGATGAAGTGGTTTGTGCTAAGATAATATACAAAGGATGAAAAAGGAGTTAACTCAATGAAGAGGCCGAGATGGTGAAATTGTGGAATTTTTAGCAAAGGTGTATTGGCAGTATAACAAACTTACTCTTCATCAGGTTCCTCTGTGAATTGTTTGTAGGGACTACAAGCTACTCTTTTACTTCATAAGGAGGTACATTGAATACTTAGCAGATAGCCTGTGGAGGCCAACACAAGTTCAAGTTAGGGGAGCCAATAATGGTTTAGGCCAGTGGTCTTCACACTTGATGTCCACCCAGTTAATCTTGGCCCGATGTCTAAATTTTTCATATTATGTTGAAATACAGTTACAAAGGATATTATTTGTTTTTATTTTGGTAAAATATACATAACAGAATTTTCCATTGTAACCATTTTTAAGTGTACAGTTCAGTGGTATTCAGTACATTCTTGTGCATCCATCACCACTGTCTATTTTCAGAACTTTTTCATCTTCCCAAACCAAAACTCTGTACTCATTAAACAAGAACTCCACGTGCTTTCTGCTTTCCTCTTCCCAGCCCCTGGGAACCACTGTTCTACTTTCTCTCTCTTAACTGTTGTAGGTACCTCACGTAACTAAAATCATACAATATTTGTCCTTTCACGTCTGGCTTAGTTGCACTTAGCATAATGTCTTCAAGGTTCATTCACATTGTAGTACATACCAGTATTTTATTCTTTTTTTAAAGACATTACTTTTTTTAGAGCAGTTTTATGTTCAGTTAGATTGAGCAGAGTTCCCACATACTCCTGCTCCCACAAATGTGCAAGCCTTCCTCACTGTCAGCATACCACCCCAGGGCACTGGAGTTGTACATTTGTTACACAGACACATCTTTATCATGCGGAGTCCATAGTTTACGTTAGGGTTCACTCTTGGTGTACATTCTGTGAGTTTTTTTTTAAAATATATTTTATTGATTATGCTATTACACTTGTCCCATTTTTTTTTCCCCTTTATTCCCCTCTGCCCTACACTGCCCCCTCCCACCAGCATTCCCCCTACATCCCCTTAGGTCATGTCCACAGGCCATGCATATAAGTTCTTTGGTTTCTCCACTTCCCATACTATTCTTAACTCCCCCTGTCTATTTTGTACCTACCATTTATGCTTCTTATTCCCTGTATCTTTTCCCCTATGCTCCCCCTCCTCCTCCCTGCTAATAACCCTCCGTGTGATCTCCATTTCTGTGATTCTGTTCTGGTTCCATTTGTTTGCTTAGGTGTGGGTTTTTTTTTTTTTTTTAAGGTTCAGTTATTGATAGTTGTGAGTTTGTTGTCATTTTACTGTTCATATTTTTGATCATCTTCTTTTAGATAAGTCCCATTACCATTTCATATAATAAGGGCTTTGTGATGATGAACTCCTTAAACTTGTCCTTATCTGGAGCACTTTATCTGCCCTTCCATTCTAAATGATAGCTTTGCTGGATAGAGTCATCTTGGA